>VXBL01004423.1:204999-227354 GCA_013400195.1 Aramus guarauna
AAAAAAAAAAAAAAAAAAAGGAGGAATAATATGGCATTTTCTGACTCTTCTCTCCCCTCATTCCTTCAGTTATAAAGATGGATTTGGAGCAAAAAGTCTTTGGCCAGCATCTTGCTATCCAGATAGTTCTGAAAGCTCTCAAAGCAAATATGCACTCCAAACGGCCCCGGAAGCCCCTGGTGATGTCCTTCCATGGCTGGACTGGAACAGGCAAATTGTTTGTCAGCAGTATCATTGCAGAGAACCTCTATCAGCTTAATATACCAAGGAGGAGGTTTGTGCACCACTTCAGCGCAGTACTGCATTTCCCGCACCTTTCACATGTCCATCTCTATAAGGTACTTCCAGCTTTATCTCCCTTTCTTCAATTTATCTGCAATTGTGAGTGCAAATCCCAGGTAATTTTGCCTGTTCTCACAGGAGCAGCTGCAGAATTGGATTCGGGGCAACGTCAGTGCCTGTCCAAGATCCCTTTTTATCTTCTCTGAAATGGATCAGATGCCACATGGCCTGATAGACTCTATAATGCCATTCCTTGGCTACCGTGAAGAGATTGATGGTGTTTATTATGGCAAGGCGATCTTCCTCTTTCTGAAGTAAGGAAAACCAAAGGCAAAAAGGGAATTTCAGTCCCACAAAATCTGCAGGGATAAAGGGAGTAACAGCTGCCAATAGGTTTGTAGCTGACTACAGCGTGGCCGAGCAGCTCAAGGTCCCTTGCTGTCTGTCAGCATGTTGTCAGTGAACATGCCCAGCCGTCGTGTCAGCCAGAAGATATGAGCTACTCAAAACTGTAAAGAGAAGTGAGCTGTCCTGGGGGAAAAGGCTCCCAGTCCCCAAGTGAATGGCAAACTGAGTATCCATGGTGGGTCCAAAAGTACTGGAGACACCACTTCCACAGTGGTCAGTAAATAGGTTTTCTCCAGCTCTAGAACACGACTGTTAGGCAGAAAGTTCTCTGTAAGGTAAGTGGGACCCCCCTAGGGAGCTTTTTAGTTGCAAAGAGAACTCACCTATTGAAGGCCATTTGCATAAACAAATCAGGGGAGCACAATTCCTCCCTGTATTATTCCTGGGAAATCCCTTTGCTGAGGGTCACACCAGCTCTGTTCACATCACAAGACTGAAGCAGCTTGCATACCTCTCAGCTTTACGTTCAAACACATGGCCAACTCCCTATTTCAGCTTGAGGCGGCAATTACTACAGCGAGTAGCAGCTTGTCAGAGACCCTCTCAGTAACACCTCGCTGTATGGCCAATCCCCCTGCTCTGCTGCAATGACAAACGCAGCAGTTCAAGCCACTGTGCCCGAGAAGCGCTCATCCCATCAGACACTGTCGTCATTTGGGAGATACCGTGGTCCTCATCACTTCCTATCTCTGGGCAACACAGACGTAGGGATGTGACACCTCCACTCCAGTGCAGATTCACACAGAGTGACTGAAACCACTGCCAAGACTGGAGCAATAAAGATGGCAAAGAGACATCTCTAATGAGCCAGTGAATCTCTTTCCTAACAGCAATGCAGGCGGAGATAAGATAACAGAGGTCGCTCTTGATTACTGGAGAAGGCTGAAGAGAAGAGAAGACATCCCTGTGAAGAATCTTCAGTCTCTGCTCTCAGAGGAAATTTTCAGGAACAGCAACAGTGAGTACCTCTGGGCTCAGGGCTCCGTTCCAGAACTGCTGACGTCTTCTGCAAAACGCTCCGTGAACTGTGCGGCCACACGCTGGCCACCGCAGCACTCCGGTGGTAAAACTCCCCATTCTCTCTTCCAGGCGGTTTCTTTCACAGTCAACTGATCCAGAAGAACCTGATTGACTACTTCATCCCTTTCCTTCCTCTTGAATATAAACACGTGAGACAGTGTGTCCGGGAGGAGCTGCGTGTGCAAGGGCATTCCGAGGATGAACACCTCATCGCAGAGATTGCCTCGGCAGTGATTGACTACCCTGGTGAAGAAAGACACTACTCCAGCAAAGGCTGCAAGACCGTAGCCTCCAGAGTGACTCTGAGCATCTAGGCACTACAAGGTCAAATTCCTCATCTTCTTGTTACACGGCCACAGCAGATGGAAAAACCAGCAACTCCTTTCCCCCAGCTCAATCTACACTCCCTTGAAGGGATTTAGGCTGTCCCATACCAGAGGGACCTTTGGTAGAGCTCTTGATTACAGAAACACACAGGACACCGCAGCGATTCTGGTATAGAGTAAGCAGAAGAGGGACACACGTGGGTGATGAGGTTTGCTCTCCTTGCCACAGAAACACCCACAAAAAAAGTATTTTAAAAAGGAAAATCTCCCACTTTTGTGGCAAGAGTGTTCGCACTTTAAGTCCTAGCATTGCCCTAATTAATACAATCTATTAATAAATAACTTTCTCAGTCTGGTTTATACTGGCTGTCACCTGCGTATCTCACAGAAATCACACAGCAGATCAGCACTACTGTTCCTGCTTTGCAGGAGTGGAAACGTCATCCCCCCAGCGGTACGTCAGGCCCCGCCGCCATCATCAGCAGGGCAGCGAATGGCGGTCCCGTGCCCTTCTCAAAGATGGCGGCGGCGGCTACGGGCGGGGCGGTACGGGCGGGGCGGGGATCAACCCGCCCACAGCCGGCGGCGGGAGGAAGCGGGCTCGGGCGCGGAGCCGCCATGCCGCGGGCGGCCGCGCTGCTCTGGCTGCTGCTGCCGGGGCTGGCGGCGCTGGAGCCGCTCAGCGTGGGCCTGGCCATCGGCGTCGCCTCGGCCCTCACCGGCTACCTGTCCCACCCCAGCTTCTACTGCAGCTACGTGGAGTGCTGCCCCAGCGCCGGGCACCGCCTCAACGCTACCGGTACGGCGGGGGCTGGGGGCGGGGGGCGCCGGGCCGCGCTGCGCTGCGCTGGGTTCCCCGACCCTGCCCCGGAGCTCGGCCGGTAACGGTCACAGCACGGGGTAGCCCCCGGTGTCCCTGGCAGCGGCTGTGCCTTGCTCAGACCCATGGCCGGCAGTGGCCATGCCGAGCTCACCTGGTGTGTGGCCAGTAATGGGCACCCATCGGTGGCCATGCCAAGCTCTCTTGGTGCGTGGCTGGTGACCAGGACCTGTTGGTGGCCACGCAATGCTGAGCTGTCCCTCTCCCCACAGCGCTGAAGGTGCAGCTGGACACCAAGCTCTTTGGGCAGCACCTGGCCAAGGATGTGGTGCTGAAGGCGGTGATGGGCTTCAGCAACAACCCCAGCCCCAAGAAGCCGCTGACACTCTCGCTCCACGGCTGGGCCGGCACCGGCAAGAACTTCCTCAGCCAGATCCTGGCAGAGCACGTCCACCCTGCCGGCCTGCGCAGCAAGTTTGTCCATCTCTTCCTGGCCACCCTGCACTTTCCCCACCATGACCAACTCAAGCTCTACAAGGTGAGGAGGGACACAAGGTAATCCAGTCACCCCGAGTCCCCAAACCTCCCCGGTACAGGGGTTTGGCTGTTTGTGCCCCAGACGTCCTCCAGATACCTGACTACTGGAGGTGTACAGTTGGGTATTTCCAAAGTTGGTGCTCAGGAGAGATGGAGGGGGAAATGCATTCAGAAAGTGAAAGCAGAAGGCAGCAAATTGCCGAGAAATCCAAAGTGAGAGTAATCTCCCAGTGCTGTCCTCTCACTGATGTCATCTGCTGATTCCTGCAGTGCCTGCCATTTGGAAAGAATCTTGTCATTAAAACGGCGCTTGCACGTTGGCTGGGATGGAGGTAACTTTCTCCACAGCAGCGCCTGCGGTGCTGTGTTTTGCGTTTGTGGCTTGAGCAGCATTGATAACGCGACCGTGTTTTGGCTGTTACTGAACAGTGCTCACACAGCCTCAAAACTCGCTTTTTTTCCCTCACTCGTAGCAAGCAGGCTGAGGTGAGTGAGGCATTGCAGGGGGACACAGCTGACCCCAGTCAGCCACAGGGATATTCCGTACCATATGCTGTCATGCCTGGCAATAAAAACTGGGGTGGAAGAAGGAAGAAGTGGGGGATGCTGGCTTCCAAGGTGGTTCTTGCTCTAACACTGGCTGGGCATGGGTCTCCATGTGTTGGGGGTGTGTGATTCCCTTTTGCTTGATTTTTTTTTTCCTCTTTCCATCACCTATAAAAATGTCTTTATGTTGACCTGTGAGGTTTTTTGCTTTTATTTTTTATCTTCTCTCACCGTTCCTGGGGGGGTGCTTGGCTGCTGGCCGGGTCAACCCACCATGCTCTATGCAATGAGAAAGCGTAGCCTGCATGAGAGATTTTTCAAGTGACTTCGTTCCTCAGCATTGGAGATTTCTGATCTTCATGTTTGAAGGTACCCGCAACTGATAGATGTATTTTCTGTATGAAGAAGGAAACACTGATTTTTTTTATTTTTTTTTTAACCAAATCAAAAAGAAGCTTTCTCTTTTTCAAGATTTCCCATCTCAGCCTGGTTTTCATGCCTTATCCATACACTAAGCAGAAAGACTGGGAAAGTCTCTCATCTGTAAGCAGGAAAAGAATTCACATTTACATTCAGTGTCACATGTTAAAGGGATCAGTCACAGAGTTTATGGTCTGGTCTTCAGGAAAAAGTATAACCAGTGAGTGTGGGATACTGACATTCAAAAGGGACTCCCTAGAGGCTGTCACATACAAGCATCTTGCAGTACATCCCCCAAAGACCTAGTTTTTCAGTGTTTTTCAACCTCTTGCTCCAGGAACAACTGCAGAACTGGATTCGGGGCAACGTCAGCGCCTGTCCCCACTCTGTCTTTATTTTTGATGAGATGGACAAAATGCATCCAGGCCTCATTGATGCCATCAAGCCATTCTTGGACTATTACGAACAGGTTGATGGGGTGTCCTACAGGAAAGCCATCTTCGTCTTTCTCAGGTCTGTAGCATCTATTTCAGTCATTTTGAGATACTGAGATAAATCTGTGGTTATGATGATAATGATGTTCCTATGGGACCTGATTCAAAGAACAGCAAAAGAACCGGTCTGGAGTGGAGACCTTTTCTATAAAGGCAGAGAGGAGCACGATGTGCTCTTGCGTGGCCTGTGGCTGTAGTTGAGCAGCTCTGACATGCAGCAGACCACTGCAGCATCTGAGCTCACAGGCCTGAGCACAGATCGTATGAGAGTTCACTTTCTGGGGAAGCTCTCTGGGATGGGTGCGCTCTGTACTGGGTCTGGCTGGGATGGAGTTAACTCTCACTACAGTTTGGTGCTGTATTTTGGATTTGGAGTTAAAACAGCGTTGATAACGCTCCCATGTTTTTGTTGTTGCCAGATGGTGCTTGCAAAGCCCCAAGGCCGCCTCTTTTTCCCATGCTGCCCCCAGCGAGCAGGCTGGGCAGGTACAGCTGACCCACACCGGCTGAGGGAATATTCAATACCATGTAATGTCGTACTTGGCAATAAAAACTGGGGTAGTGAAAGAAAGGGGGGGGCTCAGCTTCCAAGGTGATGGTTCTCTGGAGACTGCCTGGGCATTGGTCTGACTGTGGGGGTGGTGAGTGATTTCCTTAGCCTTACTTGGGTTTTTTTCCTCCTCTTTTTGTTCTTCCTATTTTCTCATTCCACCTCACTGAGGCAGGAGGGAGTAAGCGAGTGGCTGTGTAGGTGCTTGGCTGCTGTCTGGGGTCAACCCACCACACACTGATGGCTATTTAAAGAACTACAGACTTTCCCCGAAGTTTGGCCTACAGGTTTCTGTTTTGGTGATTTGTTTGACACCAAGAAGATTAGCAATATGTGTAACCAGCTAAAAGAGAACTTCTGGTTCAGTTCTGTCTGTATTCATCACTGTACATTCTTCTTTCATGAACAGCAATGCAGGTGGTGACTTAATTAATAAAGCAGCTCTTGACTTCTGGACAAGTGGAAGGCACAGGGAAGAGATTCAGCTGAAAGACCTGGAGTCTATGCTATCCGTAGGAATCTTCAATAACAAGAATAGTAAGTCACTTTCCGCAAAAAAATGGGAAATTCCTTTTACTGCCTAAGAGAGAGTTCATCTCTTGACCCTGCCCTGCTTTTCCCTTTCCCCCTACTCCTCCAGGTGGACTGTGGCACAGCAGCCTCATCGACAGGAACCTCATTGACTACTTTGTCCCCTTCCTGCCCCTGGAGCACAGGCATGTGAAGATGTGCATCAGGGCTGAAATGAGAGCCCGTGGCTACGCTGTTGATGAGAACGTTGTTCAAGCAGTGGCTGATGAGATGACATTCTTCCCAAAAGAGCAGAAAATCTACTCTGATAAAGGCTGCAAGACTGTACAGGCCAAGCTGGATATTCACGAAGATGTTGTGATGAGAGACAGGAAAGCCAAGGACTGATTACCCTTCGGGTCTCCAAAGCACTTTCAGAGCTTTTGGAAATCTGTGTATTTGCACTTAAGCTTTTTTACTGTTGCAGGGAGTATGGTGAAAATGCTAGAGTGACCTGTGAGGGCTTTTTTACTTTTTTGGTTTTTTTTAACTTAACATACCACTGTTCATCTCTGAACTGGCTGGTATCCATACTTTTCTTTTAACCTATACAGCCTCTTCTGCTTTATTCCTTTAAGTGCTGGGATTGTTGAGTATTTTATCCCTCTTTCCACAAAAACTAGAGTAGAGCAAAGGAGAACAGAAGAATTCTTTCAAGCAGTCATGTTCTGTTCCTTGTACGTGGTCTCATTCATGGGCTAGTGAACGGAATGGTGCTGTGTGCAGGACTATGATGGTGTCTGCGAGGGTGAATACCCTGATGCGTTGTAGTAAGATGGTATGGTGGAAGGCTTCCTGTCCTTTGCAGCAGATTGATGCTGTTGTGGCTTCTACAGGCAAGCATCAAGTATTCAGGGACAGAAGGGCATGATTATAGTTTATGTCTGAGCTGTAGCATTATAGCACATCTCCTGCTACAGTAATATGGAAAGTCATGATGAGCTCAGGGAAATCTGTTACTAAATATTAGAGAAAGGGTGTATATGCGTGGGAAGTAACTGCTTGCTTCTTTGGAGAAAAGGAAATTGTAAAAAAAAAAAAAGCTTTATATTCTTCTAAGTAAGGGGGCTAAGTGAATTTGTGTGGTAACTCCAGGGTGTTTGTCTGCCTAAGCAGAGGGACCCGTCTGAGGGATCTGTTAAAACATAGTAGGCCAGTCTTCTCAAAAATCTCACATGAGGATTTGACTTAGAGTTTGTCAGGTTAATCCGCATGTGGGCTCCTAGGCTTGAAGTCTGCAACATCTTTAGTAGTGCCTCCCAGCTGCACCCAATAGCCTAGGCCTGTGTAATGCTGCTTTCACCTTGCTTTGAAGACATTTTCATGGCAGAAGTTATTTTTAATAGTTTATTTTTATACTGAAGTGTAAGCAAGGGCAATATAAAGCTCTTCCTAGAGACCTGCAGAGAAAGGAGTATGGGAAATGAGAGCAATATCAACAATCCCATACCTCACTAGATAAGCATGTCTTATAGTAGCTTTTTTAAAGAATGTCTGTGTGGAAGGACGAGTGATGGATTAGGAAACTGGGAAAGTTGATTTAACCTTCACCCACTTGGTAAGGCTGGGGTTTACAACACTGTTGCAAGCTTTAACTCTTTCATCATTCATCACTATAGTGCAAGACAGAAGTGCCTATCGCTTGGTTGACTGTAGTGTGTTTTGGTTTTTTTTTTTAAACTGGTACGAGGGATTGGGCTATTCTTGTGCTGCAGCATCTACTCCCTCACTTGTACTTAAACTTGCTTTAACACGTGATGCAAAACTTAAAGGTCTCAATGCTATTATGTTAATTCAAATTACAACAGAGAGCTTAGCATCTATGTTAAGCTCTAAACTAAAAGTGTCAATTGCCTTTTACAACCTCATGTGGAATTTGTCAAATGTTGGCAAACTGTTCGCGCTGATGCAATCTCCAGAGCCAAACGCGAGCTAGCTGTTAACCTTAGGACATTAGACTGTTGCTTTTCGTGTGTAATGTTTTGCCTATTACCTGACTTATTCCTAGGTGTAAATGCTGCATCCAGTTTCAGTTACTCTGAATACAAAATACTTGTGCAATTTCAAAACACTACATATTACTACTGTGCTGCAGTTGCAATAAATCTTAAGTCACTTTTCTCTCTTGGTTTAATCATTTTCAGCAGTAGGAAAGTACTTGTTTACACAGTTTTCAACCAGCTGCACGGCAGCTTTCTGTTAAGCTTCTATTCTTAAAAATTTTTATATAACAATAGATAAGCAGATTAAATATGTTGCCTGTTGATATTAAGGCATGTTGAGTCATCCAACAGCACAGCAAGTCATTCAGCAGTTAAATACAGCTCCATGGAAACAAACACCTATGAAAAGACCTTAAACTCTGTGCCTGCTCTGCTTCATAGTTATTAACAGGTATCTCCTACCGTACTGCCAGACACCGCAGGAAAAAGAAGCCTCGGGTAGCTTGTGTAACTATTACTCCTCTCTGTGCTGCGTCTGGAAAGCTGAAGGTGGCTCTTCACCTCTCTAGCTGGCAAAGGCTTTCATCATATCTCCATGGACCAGAGCATCTGCAGCCTCCCTAGCACTGAAAAAACCCCAGTGTGTAAATAACAGCCTAATTCAAGTGAGGTACAGCTGTTAGTTAAAACTTGCACCTCAAGGAACAGTCAGTTGTTCACACTGTTGTGAACTATGTGTTGTGCTGTAATGATACACAAGGAAACTCATTAAGGAGCATATACAGGAAGCATAAGCTGTCGTGTTCATCAGGACTTTGCCCTGCGCCTGCACAACTCTGCACACACGGCTGTTTGGCCCGGGGAGTCAGGCAGATGGATCTCTAGGGCCAGGCTGCCTCTTTCTATCAAGAGCAACACTTAAAACATCACTGTATTTTAACCATAGCTTCTAATTTTATGAGTACAGCATGAGAGCTTGGAACGGTCCCTGCAGAAGGTGGACTTAAAAGTAGCAGTTGCTTGTACTGGACTTTGGTTAAGAACAAATTCAGTCTCAGCGACTGCTCAGCTGCTCTCACCTGGCCAATGGACCTGTTTCTCTAGGGATCAGACCTTTTCCCATTTGACATTTTCCTTTAAATTGTCTAATCCAGTTTCAAGTGGCCTATTAAAAACAATAATGGCCAAAGTTACCCAGTCACAGCATGAAAGATAAAGTGAGGACCTCAGCTTTGAACCTGTGCAGTCTAAAGGGGAGGAATAACAACAGGATCAAAGCTGGGAGGGATTTCAGGCACACACTTTTCTTTTACCCGGAGGCAGGAGATGCTCCTAGCCAGGTCTGCTGTTTTCAAGGACAGAACAGAGGCACTCCCACTCTTTGAACATCATTTTTATACCCTCTAGAGGAAGCTTCCATCTACCCTGAGCCACCTAGGGCTATGATATAATTAAATACTTGCAACCACTGTAATGTCAAATGCTAGTATCTATGCTGTAATGGCACATAAAGCAGAACTAAGAGTGCAGTTAATGCTGGAAAAGACACAATGCTTGGTTGAACTGTTTCTTTTCATGAGAAGGTACCAGACAGTAGTAAGAGTTTATCATTTTCACGTCTGTTTTTTTCCATTAGCCAGTCATTTGCTATAATCAGGAGGTCAGAGAAACACATTAAATACACCCGAGTTCAAAGTACTCATTTGCTGACAAATACAAGGACTGATAATTTGCATATTACACAACTCCAGAGCAGAACTGGACAGCTGAAGTCTTATTGACCCTTTTTTCCCCCCCCTTGCAGAGAAAACTTCAAGACACTGCCACTGAAAACATGGGTGGCTTCAGTCAGAGCCTGCAGGGTGTTCAGTCATTGGTGCCACAGTGGGAGGAGAGACAAGAAGCAGGGTTATAATTAGTCTGTACAAGACAAGTTCCATCTGTTTAGCACATATACATCTAAAAAGTCCACCTCTACAAAAGCTGTGAGAGTGTAATTAGTGGCAATGGTCTAGAAGTTCAGTTTCCACTCCAAACTTCGTTGCCCTTTCACCAGGTAGCAGAGTCCCATCTCCTCCCCATATCTATTCCTTTTGAAGTCAAGGAGATACCTGTATTCAAGCACAGCTGAACACTTCGGCCAGAAATGTAGTTTGCTCTTCCTCAACAAGTAGTAGTAAGTTTGTGCAAAATTAACATCAAATCACTCCATGCAAAGAACACCAGAAAGTAGCTAAGAAATACATTTCTGATGAGAAAAGTTTATTTTGAATAGAAACTGGAGTGAAAAAAAGCCTCTGCAGTGCTCACATTCAGAAACAAGCCTGACGCTCTTTGCAGTAACTTCAGTTGACACATTTCACATTATTTTTTCAAATGCCCTTGGCTCTGTCTTCATCCCTGCCTCAAAGGCGTACTGTATTGCGAGAACAGGAAAAAGGGAAAGCCCTGCAAGCCGGCCCCCAAATTCTACACGTAAGTGAAGAGGAAAAACCTCTTTTCTATTTCCTTGGTGTAAAATTTAACCTGTATGTGTTTCCCATTAAGTTACACTATTTCCATGAAGCTGACCCAGTGGTCAGAAAGCACCCTTTTCTCCTTCCTGAGAAGATCACTCCTGGGAGAGCACACTGTGGGCAACTTTATACATCAAAAATAGCCAAAAATAGGAACCAACAACACTGAAGTGGTAGTCAAGGATTTTAACTCATTTTCCTGTATTATTAAAGTCTGCCCTTTGAACAAGATTCGTATCAAAGAGTTTCACGTTCTTCGTTTGACATGCAGGAGGCCAATTCATACCACTTTTGAGAAAGACAGTGGTACTGCACAATGTTGGATAGAAGACTACAGATTTTTTTTTAATTACAGAATCCCCTCCTTATCTTTACTGGAACCAAGCCATTAAAGGAAAAAAGACACATATCCTACTTTCAATGCAGCTATAGGAATATTCCTACATAAGCCCAATGAAGGCTTTCACAGACATAGGAACTTTGATTAAAATTCTCAATATTGTCTAGAGATCATCCACATCAAACAAAAATCCAATTAAAATTAAGTCATAGTCTCAGTCCTTCTATACATGCCAACAGTTTGCCAAACAGTTCTGATGATCAACACACGATCCAAGAGGAATCTTCGGCACTGTCAGACACAGACCCCCGCATTCACAGTGCAGTTCATTCTTACCTTGACAACACAGGGCTGAAGTACTTGGAAGCCGTGACTAGTGACAGAATAAAAAAATGCAGAGGCACTGCCACTTATTTACACACCAAGTAAAAATAATGTTCCGTTCTTTAAAAAGTGCTTAAAAATGAAATGTCCCAGGTTCTCCACTTTGCAATTAAGTTAAATTTGCTTCTTTGCAGGTGGTAGCAATAAAGCATTAGAAGTCATAGTAATAATCCAGTTTTGCATCCACAGTTTTACATCCTTTATCTGAATAAATTCTCTCCTCTCTGGGGAAGTAGGTCATTTCGTCAGCTATTCTGGTTAAAATGTCTTCATCCACAGCATAGCCACGTGATTCAATCTCAACCCTGACACACATTTTTACATGTTTGTATTCCAGAGGCAGGAAGGGAACAAAGTAGTCAATGAGATTTTTATCGATCAAGGTGCTGTGCCAAAATCCACCTACAAAGGGAAAGAGAAGGGGTTTGCTTAACTCCTCTAGTTAAACACTGCTATGGGTCGAATGGGAACAAGAGGCACATCCTAGCCCTCTGCTACATACCAGTAAGAATTCATATGTGGTTTTAGGGCCCTATAATGGACAATTAAGAGAAGAACAGATTTTCTACACTTATCAGCACTCCCAAACCAGCTTGTCTTGCTCCTTTTTTCAGTGATTGCATCTAACCTTTTTAAAAAATGCAGTAAATTTCCTTCCAATGCTAATTTTAGACCATAATTATGATAAAAAACTCTCTTCCCGTGCAAGGAAACCTAGGAAGCACTGGACTACCCACAGCAGGGCTGTCATGTCAGCTTGTTCCCCATTAATAGCTCCTAAGTAACTGCCTGAAGGCTTTTAACAGACTGAGCAAAACAGGCTAAGTGGACTGGGGGCCAAGGAAGCGGCTTCTCCATAATAAAACATTTTATTGGTTAAAGATTTTTCAGTTACTGCCATATCTAGTCTCACTGTCAGGATTTTTCTTTGCTTTCTCCTTAGCCCATTAGTATGTCAATAAATGCCCAGTGTAGGCTTCCCCCAACATATGCAATCCAATGGACAGCAAACATGCTGGTAGCCAAGGTGCACACAGAGCTCCTTAACCTTCATTTCATCTCATGAGCTGTCTGTAGGCCCCAAAATCTCATCGTGGCTCCCACATCAAGTAGAAACCATAGCTGTAAAAATGCAACTAAATGCAGCCCATCCATTTTGTGGAACTTTTACCACCTCAAAAGCAATCACAGTTTTACTCACTATTTTTGTTATTGAAGACGGACACAGACAGTGCATTTTGCATATCTGTGAGCAGTATCTCTTCCCTTGTCTTCCCATTTCTCCAGAAATCTAGTGCCACCTCTGTTATCTTTTCAGCTCCTGCATTGCTAAGTAAAGAGAAAACAAAGATTGTAGCTGCAGGTAGTTTTAAAAGGCACCAAGTGTACAGAACAGCAAACCCAAGAAGCTGCTCCTTACCTGAGGAATATGAAGATGGCTTGTCGGTAAGACACCCCATCCAGAAGCTCATAGTAGTCCAGGAATGGCTTGATGGAGTCAATGAGTCCTGCGTGCATTTTATCCATTTCATCAAATATGAAGAGTGATCTGGGACAGATGCTCACATTTCCCCGAATCCACGACTGCAACTGGTCCTGAGTAGCATAAAAGATGCTGAAAGAGTTTGTGTTGAAAAGACAGAAAATAGCACTTCTGCTTATTGACCTTTGCCCTGAAAGAGTAATTTCAATTGTGTCATTTTAACATCTTCAGCTTCTTGACTAAAACATGACTAAAAGCTGTAAATAAAACGTTACCAAAATCTCATGCTGGTTCTGAAAAACAAAAAGTATATACATATTTAAGAAACCAAGAGACTGGGCGGAACAAGCAGGAAATCTCCTTGTGAGAAAGATATTCCTGTAAACACAGCAAAAATTAAAGCGAACGGTAGGACAACGGAGGGGTACTACCAAGGAACAGCAACACAAAGCAAAGCCCTGACAAGTAGGATGATTACTATTGGTGCACTTTGGTCTAAACATCCCTAGGTGTCAAAACTATGAAAAGTAATGAATTTGCTACCTGAGCAACACCAGTGAGAAACTGCACCTGCAGTCACTGGCAGAAGTAGAAACAGAATCCTCAGCCCTGTGTTTTAATGATTCAGAAGATAAATGAAGACAATTAAAAGCCCTTCTTAAAACACAATATTGTTCAGAAGGGCTGATGGTTTATTGTATTTAAAGATTCTCTCACTTAAGTGTTACATTTAAGATAAATAATAATGTAATCGGGGAAAGAAAAGGGTTGACCTGCTGGCAGATGAATGAGAAGTAACTCTTCTGACCATTTGCAATGATTCATCATTTTTTTGATATTTGTTTAGTCAGTCCCTGAACTGCAGGGGAGCACAGGGAGGTGGCATTGGATGTATTGTGGAAAAGCAGGGACAGTACCTCCAGCTGCCTTGGGCAGCAAGCTTCCCAAGTGTAATCACCTTGAAACAAAAGCAGAAAAGGATCCATTTTGTTTTAAAACAGCTTCAGTTAGAAGAAGGGGAAAGTAAGCTGTAAAAGAGGAAACAGGTATTTCCTTCATTTAGAAGTTGGGTTTGTAGACCATCCCATCTCATTTTTAACAGAGTACTACACGACATTGGTACTTATTCAAACTCTGCTGTCAACAAAGTTAGAACAGAAATACCCCAGAAAAATGTGCATCCAACTACTGCTCCACATGACATCCACCTGCCTACAGAACTCCACTGACACCAAACTGGCAGAATAATTCTAAATACATTTATCTGTACCTTTCTGAAAACAAAGTATTTTGTGATTTTTATGTTACAGCCAGGAAACAGATGCATAGAAAAACTAAATAATCTGTATAGTGTGCAGTAAAACTGAACAGTACATCCATGCCTCAGAGAGCAAGCTTCAGCTTGCCATGGTACCTGATACACTTGGAGATCACCGGGTGGTTCCCTGGAGTCATGAACTATTAGTTGTTTGCAATGCCCACCAGAGTACCATCTAACCACAGAAACCTGCTGAATCACGCTTATCCTTAAGTATCCTTAAGTTACATTCTTAAGAAAAGCATAAACCAACAAAAGTTAACCATATCATTCTTCCCTAAAGAGACACTGAAAACACATGCAAAAAACCTTCACATTCATGGGAAAATCAGTCTTGACGGATGTTGGGATTTATCCAATTCTGTAGAGAAGATCCCAAAACTGGCACAGACTACATTTTACTGAATAAAATAACTTCTAGCTTTCTAGTACCAATTGTGGCATAACACTTATAAATCAACAGTCACTGCAGGAGAGCTGTGCCCCAGCGCCATGGGTTCCACAGCACACTCTTACCTTGTAGAGACTGATGCTGTGAGCATGAGGAAAGTGTAAAGTTGCCACGAACTGATGGACGTATTTACTCTGCAGACCTCTTTTATAAAGGCTTTCGGCAACTATCTTACTGACGAAGTTTTTGCCTGTTCCAGTCCAGCCGTGCAAGGAAAGGGCAAGAGGCTTTTTGGCATTGGTGTTGTTCAAGAAGCCCTTCACCGCCTTCACAACCACCTTGTTCACCAGGTGCTGCCCGAACAGCTTCTTGTCCAAATTCTCCTGCAGAGCTGGACGGAGAGACCACACCGTCAACAACGAGGAGGGAGACGGACACGAGGTCCCACCGGCTTCTGCCTCCTCCCAGGAGGGTCCAGCGCCCACCGGGGCGCGCAGGCTGCCAGCCCCAGGCCGGAGGGCAAAGGGCCGGCCGAGCTGGAACAACGCCCTGCGGCCCACGGGGAGGCCTCACGGGCCCTGCCCCGCACCCGGGCCGTCCGCACCTCCCCAACACCCTCCTGCCACCCCCGCAATGTCCTCTCAGCCCGCCCCGGCCCTCAGCACCCCCTCAGCCCGCCCCGGTTCCGCACCGGCAGCGGCTCGCTGGTCGTGCCTCTGGAGGCAGCACTCCCTGAAGTAGCAGTAGAGCCGCGGGTAGGAGATGATGCCGGTAAGGGCCGAGGCGGCTGCGCCCGCGATCGCCAACCCCAAGCTGATGGGCTCCACGGCGTTCGCTGGCCTGAGGAGCGGCAGCAGCGCCAGCCCCAGGGCCGCCCGCAGCGCGCCCCGCCACAGCTTCATGGCCCGCCCGGCCCCGCCGCCGGCCCCGCGGCTTCGCGGCCGCTTCCGCTTCGTAACTCCGCTTCCGCCGCCGCCATGTTGGGTGCGGGCAGAGGCGGGGCTGGCGCTGAGGGCGGCCGCCATGTTGGACGGGCCCCCGCGGGGCTGTCCTTGGCTAAATGGCGGCCTCGCGTGGCGCGGTTCATGAAACACCGCGCTCCGGTGTTGGATTAGCAGTGCCGGGTCTGCAGGTACTCGGGGGATCCACCCCACACCTGCACGGGGGCACGGGCCCAGAGACAAGCTCGCACATTTACCTGGCCCAGAGACTTTGCCCTTTTTCTGAAGAAAAAGTAAAACCTGGGCCAGTCCCCCACCCCTCCCTGTCGTTTCCACCCCTGAGTGACAGGACACCCTGGCCATCATTACCACCACCCAGAAACCATCGGCGGAAACCACCCAGAAGGAAAAGCATCATTTACGAACATTTAAAAACACCTTTATTATTTTCAAGTTCCAGCTCTCAGCTTCAAGTATGCACACGTCACATCTCCTGTGAAGACAGAGCTGACACCAGCTGCCATACAGACCCTGTCCCAAGAGCTGAAAGTCAGATTTCCCTCTGATTCAACAATTACAATTTGATTCAATTTTCTTCTTCGCAGCTAAAATAAAATGCAGTGCACTGCTACAGAAATAACTCTACAGGGGAAAAAAAAAAATACAAAACATCACAGTTTATCATATAAAATCCCCAGCGCTGTGTATCTGCTGTTGTTTCCTGTGCTTAGGATAGACCCAGCGAGGCAACGCCAACACCATGGTTCCTCCCGGAGCAAGGCAGAGCCAACACCATGGTTCCTCCTGGAGAAAGGCAACGCCAACACCACGGTTCCTCCCAGAGCACTTCCGAGCTGAAGCAGCAGCGGCACTCCACACGCTGCTGCACGATCTCAGCCTTACACGCTCTGCACAGCAAAGGCCCTTGGGAACAAACAAGAAGTCTCTTACAAAGTTACATTCAAGCGAACTGGCTTTAAACCTTCCCTTTATATTTACAAGGCAAACAGCACTGCTGCTTTTAAATTATCTTTCTTTCATAGTTTTAAGAGGGCGAAAAAATCTGTAAAAGCCAAGTTGTTTTCTCACTTAAAAATGCCAACCATGAAAGCCCATGTTCTTATAAAAGAAGTTTTATAACTGAAAATAAGTTATATACAAGATTTTACCGACCAAAGAGTTCACAATGACCTGCAAACTGATTCACAAGATCACAAGAAAAGCTTTGTAGGTAACACCAGCACGTGAAGGTAGTGACTCTCCCCAACTCTGTTTCAGGTCACCGACACAAAATCCTTTATTAGTCGAAAATAAGAACAACTGCAAAGACTTCAGTCCACATTCATCAGTATCGCCTATTCATCTTCTTGAATTTCTCATAGTGATAATCATCTGTTGCTTTTTCATTGAGTGGACGTTTGCGATTTGGAGGAGAACCTTCAAAAGAAAGAGAAGGAAGTATTTTTTTCCTGTCCTTTCACAAGAGACATTTCTGTATCTCCACTACTTATACAGCCCCCTGCTACGTGAAAGGTTATTGCTTTAGCTATCAATGCTCCCCAGCCTTGCACCTTTCACTATTCCAGCATTTATCAAACCCTTGTCAGCCAGCTTTGGCAACACATCACAGTTGTGATGTGTTTGCTACTCCACCCCTGGGCATCTCTAAAGACTTCCTCCACCCAGAGGGCTTCGCGTGTGACCTAGTAGGGGTACATCAAGTGAAATAGCCTCTCATGGATGTAGATAGCTCCGTTTCCCCACGTAAGAAGAGCTAGGTTATTTCTCTGTGCAAGATGGTTTCAGTGTCTCTCCTTAGGACATTCCAGACAAGGAACTTACGCTCAGGTTCTGGCCTCTCTGTATCCCCAACCCTCAGTGGACGAGGTTTTGGCTCTTCTTTGTTCCTTCGCACTGGTGCATTTAGCTCCTCATGATAAACTGGAGGAAAACATCAGATTAAGGAATATTATGCAGAGCAGTGTTATTCTGACACATATTTCCATGGTATTTGTTACAACTGATCTTCGGCAGAAACAAAAGAACCTCAGAACAAGCATTCTTGTCATTGGATTCTGTGGATAATCAATACACGCAAGATGGGATACAGCAATTTCAGTAGCACTGTTTCATCAGAAGTGGCCTAAAGTCTCTTCATTTCCTTCAGAACACACAAATCTGAGTTCGGATCACCCCTGCAAGTGTGGCTAGACACAGCAGAAGGCTGCCTTTCCTCCAGATGGCTGCGATATGAGAGGCTCTCCCGGAAATTAATTCCCATCTCCTGTCTAGTAAGGTCTATGTCTGCTTGACGACCTGCCTGCTTTGGCAGCCTACAAAATGGATTCTCTCAATTAGAAACCATCATTTAGAATCGCAGACAAGGCAGACATTTCCAGCACACGTGCAACTTCAAGAAAAAAAAAGTAAAATTTATGAGGCAGTGTCAGCTGGGAGTTCAAGAGCAGAAAGTCAAGCCACGAGTAATATGTCCCTCCCTCGCTGATGGATGCAAAAAAAACCAGACCAAGCCAGACAGGGTCTGTATGAGCATCCCAGAAAAAGGAATCAGACAGCTGCTTGTTCTGATACGTGAACTAATTTTTCCTACATCAGACTCTGTCCCAACTGACTACTTTTCCTCAGCAGAGGGGAGAGTCACACCTCGGTCAGGAAGAGTTACGTGAGACTTACATCGGTTGTGCTGGACATAGTTAACAGCCATGTTGGTGGGAACAAAGGACGTTTCGCTGTCTTTCTTTTTGTTTTGCTGCTCTGCCAGCAGCTTGGCCTTGGCCTCTTCAGTTGAGATAATGTTTTTTATTTTTGCACTAGAAGAAAAACAAAGGAAAAAAACCCTCATTCATATTAAGAAAGGGTAGTAAGCATAGATGTGCTAAGTGGATGGATTTTGGGGACAGTCATAGCACTGCCATGATATTTGATGTGTTTTTTGAGAGAGGAGACAGTGCAATAGAAACAGATGCTTTGTTTCTATAAAAGGGAAGTTCGGATCTTTAGTGCGTTCTCTTTCAGTGCAGGGTATAAACTGATCCTCCAGAAAGCTGCTAGATTCAGGGGACAAAAATTAAGAGCCTTTCCCCGAAGTCATACAACGGAGCTGCACTAGATACCGCGCTAATCCAGAACAAGGTTCAATCCTATCACAGAGCCAAGCTGGGGCTGTGTAATCCAGCCAAACCACTGCTCTGCCCCTCAAGCAGTTGCTCATCCTGGCAATTCAGGCCACAACCAGCAGATTTGTGAACCACGTACTCAATTCCGAGGTCCACTTCAGGAATGCCGCTCAGCATCTGGTTGGACAGCATCTCCTCAGTCTTCTTGGCAGAGGAGACACGGATGTTCTCTGGCAGCTCGTACAGAGAGTCCTCGGCATTCTTAAGCTTCACCTTCTGCTCCTCATTCTCCACAATTCCCTTTCTCTTCTTCAGCTCAGTCTCAATGTACTTCATCCTAAACAGCAGCACACAAGGGACACACGGCGTTTAATTCTGTTTTCTGTACTCTGTTGCAGCACTGCTGGGCACAGCTCCATCACTGTCCCAATAGCTAAGAGAGAGGAACGAATAATCTCTCCAAAACAACTCAGCTAAGATCAATCACAAGAAGCAATTGTCCAAGAAACGATCAGATACTCCAAGCTCTTGCAACCAGCAGGGAAGGCTCCCGCTGGTATTTAATGCCAAGCTAGCTGGTTGGCATCTCCCATCTTTGTTCATCAAAAAACCCTCTGGCAGCCAGAAGATGAAAGGGCAAGTGAAAGTTTCAGTGAGAACTGGGAAGATGTTCTGGGAGTACATGGTATCCAAGACAGGAAAAAAAAAAAAAAATTATGAAGGGACACCCAACCCCAAATTCAACATCACAGACGCAAGGCTGTACAACTTACATGTCAGCATCTTCATCCCGCCTGTTGGTTTCAGCTGAAAAGGAAGTTCCCAAGTTTAGGTCCTCCTCTTCATTAATCCTAAATGGAAACCACAATGTTTAGGTTTGTTTTTTTTGTTTGTTTGTTTTTTAAACTAATTTGACAGGTTAGGGGAACAGTAACTAGCCAAACTGCATTATATTAAACTCTTCAAAGCAAAACATCTGGTTACTTCATTACTAGCTGTCATTTCATACTAGTCCAGGGAGAGATCTTCAGAGCGCAGATGCACCCACCTGTCCTTGCCTCTTTCTTTAAGCTTCTTCATGTCCACCATTCCCCCAGATTTTATCTGGAATGGGTCATCCTGTAAAATAAGAAATAATGAGAAACCCTGAAGCTTCCCTCTAGTTTAACACTAGTCTTTGAAATCTGCATAAAACCACAGAGAACAGTTAAGTATTGAACATCAGTCCTACCCCAAGCCAGACTCACACAGTGATCAGCTGGACCGCACCGATGTTTTCATATCTTTACATCTTAGCATCACGGTGATGAAAGCATCTAGCACTTACCACAAGTGTTGCTTCTTCTTGCAACTTCTCTCCCACAAGCAGAGCTACAGCGCTGGTCAAGCAGATAAAGAAAGTAAATAAGATTCAGTGGAAGAAAGCACATTACCAACAATACTGCATTTCTTTTTCCTTCTCTAAATTCAGCAGATGGTCCCATACACTCTATCAAGACTAAACTGTCAATCTTCCTAATCTCTCCGCATGGATAGAGGAACTGTTGCTGTTTTGGGGAGAGGAAAAGTTAAGGCAGATGTTAGCGCCTTACAGTGATCACCAAAAATAAGGAACGAAGTTCATTGCTGGTGCATATTTGAACTAGCTTATCAGCTACTCAACAGCACTAGATGAGAGCAGAGAGGGAAATTAGGATGGAGGAGGTGCAAACATGTCCAGTTTAAACCATGTGTGCAGTACAGAAGTAATTTGGTGAAAATACATTTAATGTTAAATCCCAATCTTAATCTTTTTCTTCATGGCTGGGAGACAGAACAGACTTTGCTCACTGTAAACTGACACTGCGCACCTGTACCAAACTCTCCCTTTTCCATCCTCAGGCTGTAATGTAGAAACTGCTCTAGCAAGAACATGGTTTCATGGTTTTAGCACTACCTGACATGGGATGGTTTCTATTGAAAGGAGAAACATGACAGGAGAGAAGCGTACTGTTACATTACACCATCGGACAAAACACAACCTCACATCCTTGGTGCTGCATCCCTTACCTCACCCCATTGGGTCGCTTTCTGAGGCTCTGAACTTCTTTGGCTTCCTCAACTTTTAGCCTGAAGAAAAAACATTTGACTTAGTTCTTGATGCTTTGGTTTCAATTAATTTGATTTTCTGCCATTAACAGGGAGTTTGCCCTAAACTTCTCCATATCAGTGACCACTTTCCTGGTTACATATTAGATACATATTTTCTATTTTACTTTATTTAAGCAATTCCATTTATTTAAGCAATCAGAAGAAATGACACGGCATCTGCTGGATACATCCCTTCGAGGTGTCTTCCCTCAGCTGAGGAAAGTAGGACCCAAATGTTGAAAGGCTTTAATAAAAAGCCAGTATGGAAGAACGAGCCAAGGATCACCTGTTTTAGTCCAGTCAGATCTCCAGGCAATATCCGCCTCACAGTAACAAGGAAGGTCACTAAGTAAGATGAATTAATTCAACAATTGGCACTAGCTAATAAAATATCGTCACTTCTTAGGAAAAGGGGGAACTAACGAAGCGCTCAATGTGTGGCAAAATTAGCAGCAGCTCCTGAGTGAATGTAACAGAGCTGAGTAGTTGTCAACATACAGCAGTGCCTGAGTGACTCAGAAGAAAGTTTATGGTGAATTTAAATATCAAGTTTATATCAATTTCTTCAGATATTTAGACTTCTCCTAATTATACCTGTCTTTCAGTATCTGCCATGAACTTATGCATCATAAAATATTTTTCAGAGATAAATTAGTAACAGGAAAGATCTTGGTTGGAACGCAAGGATCTGAGAACAAAACGGACCCTCTGCAAGTGCCACTTTCCAAGGGGCAGAAGTGGAAGAGAAATACACGTCCGAAACCGCGTGCCAGGCCAGCAAGAGGGCAGGAACCGAGCAGGACGGGGGGGTCTGTGTCGGTCCCACCCAGCGCTGCTCCCGCTGGCCCCAGGTCTCCTCAGGCACGGGGCTGTCCCGCCGCCTGCGAAGCCGGGCACGTCCCGGAGGCCACCCAGGAGAAGTCTCCGTGGAACAGACCTCCCACCTCCCAGAGCGGCCGGAGCTCCCGGCCAACGCCCGCGGGGACCGGCCACTTTCCCAACCGCGCCCCTCCCCGCCCCCGTACCCGGGTGGCGACCCCCCCATGGCCGCGGGAGAGGGCTCCGCTCGGGCGGCTCTGTGCTACGGGCCTGCGTGCGGCTGCGGCCGGACACGACGGCGTAACGCTACTGCACGGCACGGCGGTGCGAGGTGTGACGGCGGCGTCAATGGGAGAGACTACGTGACACAGCAACGTGACGGCGTTCTGTGACGAAGCCGTAATATAGTGACGCAACGCTGTAACACGACAGCGGTACGTAACAATATGACGACACGACACGATGGCGTGACGCGACCGGACACAGCACTGCCGGACTAACGCGGTCCCCGACCGCCGCAGGGCCTGGCGCGCCCGTACGTGCCGGGCCCAGCCGGGCTCTCCACGGGGCTCCCGACCCACCTGACCTCCTCAGCGACCTGCTCGTCCTCCTCCGAGTCCTCCGAGTCCTCCCTCCGCCGGCGGAAGGACTTCTTGGCCGGCATGGCGCCGGCTGCCGCGCTCCGTCACAGCCGCCACACTGCTCCCCCCACCACCAACACCGCGCCGGGCGAGTCGCGCGGCGGTGACGCCACAACCCCGCGACGAAGCCGGGCGGTGCCGCCCGTCCGCCAGCACCGCGGCCGGGCACCCGCTCCCGCCCGTCCTGGCAAGCGGCGTCTCCTCCCGCTGCTCCAGCAGCGCGGCCTTCGCTCCGCCGGTTGGGCCGACACCCGTCCGTGCTCTCCCTGCCGTTAATCCCACCCCTGCGGCCCCCAAACGCACCCCGGAGTTTATTTTCGGAGCTGCCTTCCTCCGCCG
>VXBL01004423.1:230540-380025 GCA_013400195.1 Aramus guarauna
AAAATTGGACCAGCTGCTGCATTTGGGAAAAGGGGTCAGTTTTGATGAAGGGACTCAGAGCCTGGAAGTGTCCCAGTTTTATGTGTTAGCCAAAGATACTGCTGCCTTGTCACTTGTCTTTTAACTCAGCATACCTTAAATGATACTATTTTGCTTCTCCGTGAAGCTGCAGGAAATTGCTCAGTTGTTTGTTAAACATCTCTTCACAGGTTACTGAGATCGTGGTTTCAACTACTGTTGTGTTTTCTGGCATGCAAACGTGATTCTTTCCCCCCTCTGGTTTTGCTTTGCTCTTCCAGTTCCATTTATTCAGTTTCAAAGGGTGCTGGAAAAACATTGTTACAAAATTATCCTTGAGGTTTGTCTTCTGCCAAGGCAAGGTGCTAGGCAAGCTTTTCAACTCCCAAGATAAGTGTTGCTGATATGGCTTTTTTTTTTTTTTTTTCTTTCTCCCCACTGTCAGTGATTCAGACCAGATAACATTGGGAATTCTTTCAAATGTCCTCAAGATGTGAAAACAACAGACAGTAGCAACCATGCTGCTGGAGTCATTAACTTCAAGTTCATCAGAATTTTCCACTTCTTTTTTGTAATGATGTGGGCTTTTCATATTTGCTTCCCTTCCAGCCAATAGTAATATTTTGGAACCTGATCTCTGTTGTTAATATCACTTGTCTTTTTTTTTTTTTTTTTCCTTTAACAGCCACAAGTAAGGTTACTTAAACTATGCTTAAGAAACAGAAAACACTTTTAATCTCCTTTTTTGTAGCTGCATGTTACTGAGATGTGTTTGAAGTCTTTTACATACCCATGGACCACCATGAGAGTGTTTATTGTGATCTTAAGCATGCAGCCATGAAATCCGCTGTGCTTGGGGTGCTTGGATGTAGGAGCTGGGTGGAACAGTGTGTTGTTGCATTTTGTACAGTCTTTGAGAGTTAATGTGGCTCACATTGTTAAAAATCTATCTATGAAATGGTAAATTCCTCAGAGACTGAAGACTGGTCATCTCTGTTACAGGTCATTTAAGTCTAATTCCCTCTTGCCCAGCTTGATTACAACAGTAATCATATTTTTAATGTTTGATAAAGTATAATAACTAAATGTTAGATTCAGATCAGCACAGTATGGGTAGTGTGATGCCCCTAGACACCATAGGCTAAATACTTGTGTCTTGGGCTGCAGCATCCTTTCACTTTTAATCTAAGTTTCATGCAAACAAGCTAATTAGATTTGTATCCCTTCACGCTCCCTGTGTTTGGCAAGAGGAAATCAGTTCAGATCACCACGTTTGTTTTCCCACCCTACCTGCTGAGCTAGCAGTTTCTAGGGCAAAAGCGTGGCTTATCAGTCTAGTCAGGTTCACGGAGTACGAAGCATTCATGGTCTACAAGACCAGTTAAGTTATGTATGTAAAGCACATATGAGTTAATGGGAGTTTTTATTTATTGCTGTAGGACTGCATCATTCAGAGATGTTATGTGATCCAGACAGTCCAGGAGTTTAAGATTAAGAAGGTGGTCGGTGGGTCACTGTACTGCTGTTTTTATTTTGAGGCTACAGCAAATCCATCCCCATCCCTGAAACCCAGTTGGCAGCTGTGCTGCTGAAGCTGTGCCTGTGTACTGAGCACCTCCCTACGCTTCTGCACACACATTCCTCGTTGTACAGATTATCAGCTTCATTCATGTGTTTTCCTTCCTTGTCCTAGGAAAACACACCCCCAGGTGAACGTTGGTGAAAATGGGTGATACAAGAGACATCTGTCCTCACCTGGATTCCATAGGAGAGGTGACCAGGGATGATCTGCTGCTCAAATCCAAGGTACAGGCTGTTCTGTTTGTCAGTCCTGTCCCTTTTAGCTATTATGCATGGGTTTGCATGTTTGCTTTTTGAAGAAAATGCTGCCTATCTCCATAGAGAAGAGGCAGAAACTCTCCTTCCAATGCTGATGTACCCTGCACAGGTCCCATGTAGTAAACCTTTGTCGACCCCATCTGATCTATTTCTCACTGTCATTTTATCCTGTTCAAATGTGTCACTTAGCTAAGCACTACAAAGTGTATATTTAATTGGCAGTGTGATATTAAGAAATGAAATACTGTGAGCTGCAGGTTGGCGAGACCTGTCTTATAGAGAAGTTTCCCACTCTTGAAGGACTAGGTTACTTAAAAACCAAACAAGCAAACCAACCTTCTTTTATCATGAATATGCAGGGAACTTGCCAGTCTTGTGGAGCTGTGGGACCAAATCTCTGGGCTTGTCTTCAGGTAAAAATGGCTTGCTGTTTGTGTGCATGATATGGTGGGACTTCTCTTTAATATAATTAAAAAAAAATGTACTAAAAAAAAAAAGAAAAAAGCAGGAAGCAAAGAAGGGGCTTCATGGTAGAACTGTCCACTGTTTTTTAATGGATTTCAAGGAAAAGGTTCCTTAGATTAAAGGCTAATGCTGTCAGAGTATGCCAAGCTGTAACAGTTCACTCCTCATAGGTGATTGCCCCCTGGTAGTCCCAACAGGAATGAATAAAATGCCCAGCATTGGCTGTTGGCTGGGTCCTGCCTCTGCTGGCAGCTGGGAAGGGAGGCTGCAAGCATGAGACCTCAGAAGACGTTTCTCAGGGCGGCCAGGCAGAAAGGAATGAGAAGGGGCCTGTGGGCAGGCAGGGGTGGTTTATTTTTACACTGGAATGCCCAGACGTTTTGAGACTGCTCAGATGAGCTGCCCATTGGAGCAGTTGACTTGGAATGGAGCCTTTAGGTGTGTGCAAACCTGGTTCCAGGTTTTCTTTCTCAAATCAAGTGATTGCAATCTTATTCTGGGCCTTGAATAAGAAGCAGATTAGAAAACTGGCAAGATCAATTCTGAAGTTGCAGCTGCTGGTGGGACTGGAGTTGCAGACTATTTTGTGAAGGGTCTACTTTGATGTGCCCACTGTACTTTTGCTGTTTTCTCTCATTAGATTGGTTGTCCTTATGTTGGTTGTGGGGAGTCCTTTGCTGACCACAGCACACTTCATGCGCAGGTGAGCTTTTCTCTCCCCTATTCTGGTAGTCCAGTGCTTCAACTTGAGCCAGCTGTCATATTAATTAGTTCACCTTTTAATTTTTAGGCCAAAAAACACAACCTGACGGTGAATCTGACCACTTTCCGCGTTTGGTGTTACGCTTGTGAAAAGGAAGTGTTCCTGGACCAGCGGTTGGCAACGCACACGCAGTCACCACCAGTAAAGTTCACTGAACCGGTGGGTCTGTGTCACAACGTAACAGGGTTTAACACTTGGCATGTTTTTTGTTTACCTGTTGCAAAATCAGCCAAGCGGTTTCTGCTATTGTCCAGGCTTTTGTTATGATAGGAACTCTTTCACTGAGAGTGGCTACCTGTAGTCAGAGGACCAGTAGCCTTGCCTTATAGGATCTCCCAGCAAGAAGACTTCTAGATGACTTGAATATCCATTTTTACTTTATTTACTTTATTTTTACTTTATTTTTACTTTATTTACATTTTACTTTATTTTACCTCTTCCATGGGGCGTCTGTTTCTGGGAGGAACCACAACAGCTGTCACATCTTCATTTTCAATGCATGGCCCATGGAAATTTTAGCTGTCAGACCAGAAACACATATATTTGTGACACAGCTGCATACTCCTGATCCCTCTCTTCTCGTGTATACTGGAAGCAGTAATGGTACCATTTCTGCTCCCTCCTTGCATTAGTGAGAAGGGTAGACAGTGCAACTGGTTCTTCTCTCTCCAGCATGCTTTTTTTGAAGGCTGGCTCAGTTTCTGTGTAAGATAATATATCTCACAACTCATCTTTTAAAGCAGGCCTCTCACTGATGCTTATTTCTCTGTCTTTAATCTAGGATTCTCCATTGCCTGCTCACCCTTTGAAAGCTGTTCCAATTGCAGTGGCTGATGAAGGCGAATCTGAATCAGAGGATGATGATTTGAAACCAAGAGGTAACTGCATTGAGTTGATGAAAGGGCTGTGAGGGTAACTCTGCAATCTGTAGGACCTGCAGTGAGAGGTTCCAAGGAGCAGAGTGTGGAGTCTGCCTAGAAAGGGCTGAATTCCCTCTCCTTTGGGAGGAATGTAGAAAGCAGCACTTCTGGAAAGTGTTTCATGCCTCTCTTGTTTGTGCTTTAGGCCTTACTGGAATGAAAAATCTTGGGAACTCCTGCTACATGAATGCAGCACTTCAGGCTCTCTCTAACTGGTAGGCATTAGGGCCTTTACTAAAGTCTTTACTAGACTTCCCTCAGTATCAAAAGTGGTTCCTCTGATCCAGGACCTTCGTGAGCCTTGCAAAGAGAAATCAGCCAGGCTAGGTGCTGAAAAAAATCGTGTGTTTGCCCAGGGCAACAGAAGTTCTACGCAGAAACTGAATGAATGGCCAGCTTGTGGCTACATACAAGACTCATGTTTAGATGAGTGCTGGAAGTAAAACTCCATCATTTTTATTGTGACAGAAATATATTTATTTCATGGGAAGGCATGTCACATCTCTCTATTCTCCCCAGTGATATCTGTCTAACAACCCATATCCTAAAATATTCTCTACCCATCCTGCTGAGAAGTAATTCCAGGATCTCTTCTCTATACTGGGAACAGATTCAGATCAGCCTTTTTCATTTGTTTCAAGTTAGGAGTCAAGTCTGCATCTGGAATCACTTCTTCCCTCAATGTAAAAACAGTATCTTAAGCACACTTTCAAAAAGGCACATATTTAGGTTTTGCTAAACCCTTAAATAGAAGCAAAGGAGAAATTTCTATGCACTGAATTCTCTTTTTTCTCTTGTAGCCCACCTCTCACACAGTTCTTTCTGGAATGTGGTGGACTGGTCCGTACAGATAAGAAACCAGCACTGTGCAAAAGTTACCAGAAGTTGGTCTCTGAGGTTTGGCATAAGAAACGGTGAGTAGTCACTCCCTAATCTAATCTGGACAGGTTTCATAGTTATTTTAGTTCTGAAGTTTGGCATCAGCAAAGAGGAAGTTTGATCTTCAGGGATAAGCACATCTCCTAAGGCAGTCAGTTCAAACCTTAGATGGATATGTGAGGATTTCCCCGTATCTAAACGATCCCATATTCTGCTGCTGGTAATAAAATGGGCATATTGATCCAGTGATCAAAAGAATACATTCTTAATATTATAACTTTAAAAAGGAAGATATTTTTTAATATAGCCTCCCTGTTGGCAACAAATCAAAATGATGGAATAAGGAGTACTCTTGGCCATTTCTGAGTATTTTGCATGGACTGACAAGTGCTTAATTACACTGCTTTTGATAGTAGTGGGATTGATGATTTGGATGGAAAAAGCGGTACAGAGATTTTTACCAAAGAGAGTGGAAAATGCAGGTGATGGTTTGGGAAATGTTCACTGTTGGTTCAAATTCTAGACCAGTTAAAAGGACAGTGTAAAATACTGCAGCTCTGCTTAAATCTGAAGATTTCTGCTCTGTGCGATCAATTGAAAAAAATCCAACTAGGGATTGAAATGGCATTGAATGTTTGTTTTATGTTAGTGGTTTAACAAGGGATAAGTAAGGTACAGAGCAAAAGTGAACTCTGTCTTTCCGGAAGAGAAGGCTGTAGACTTTGAAGCAATATAACATCGGTTTAATATTGGTTTTCATTTACCTCATTTACTGGGTGGCCAGCCCACCCAGATTTGCAACACCAGACGTGGTGTTGCAAAATCAAACCAACTAACCAATTGCCAAACCCTGCTCTGGAAAGAATCAAAGTGTGGACAGAGCTTTAAGTTACATGTGCTCTAGGGAAGATTCTCTCTGGAAGGCTAGACTGAAATGACTGTGAGATGTTTTCTGTCTTTTAATTTCTATGTCATCCAGCTAATAGAGAAATATATGCCCAGGCTTTGCAGGTGCATAATTATCTTTTGTCCTCTTTAACTAGTTACCACACCCTGTTCTACAGCTTATTAGACAAGCTGGCTCCAGGCCTGATAAGCAAACTAATTTTTTTTTTTCTTTTTTTTTCTTTTTCCCATATCTAAACAGCCCGAGTTATGTTGTTCCAAGCAGCCTATCCCATGGAATTAAACTCGTCAACCCCATGTTCCGAGGCTATGCACAGCAGGTGGGGCCTCAACAAAAACATGCCTTTATTCCAAAGATGGTGGGATTTTTCTTCCTGCTGTGGTGGTGCTTGTGTTCAGGAGGAAGAGCTTGAGCTCAGGGGTCATGCCTGTTTTTTGTCAGTATTAGTGATCTGATAGAGGACTTGTGTGGGATTGAGGAGATCCATATTCTCTTCCAGGCTCTGCCTCTGGCTTGCTGGTACCAAATCAATGCATTTTCCTGTGTCATCTTTTTCATGTCTGAAATCATGATGGTCACCTCCTTTATAAAGGGCTGTGAGATCTATTGATGAGTTAGGTATTATTATTGATGAGTTAGGTATTATTAAAGCCAGAGCTGGGAAACCTACATAAATCTGTACTAAAAAGCTAAAGATACAAATGTATTATATTCTTTTTCTGGGGAATTGCAGCAAACTGAATCTTATTTAAAGATAGTATCCTTTTTTTCTTTGAAGTTTTTATCAGCGTATCTCTCGTGTTTATTCTTTAGAATAAAATGTAAACATCAAACTATGTTTGATTAGAAAATTTGCAAAAGAACTGACAGTACATCTAAACTGTGATACTGACAGGAAGTCAAAACAGAGGATAAAAATAATGATTAATGAAAGAACTTCTATATTTATCTTTGATGTGAGGTACATTGGATTGGGAAACTCTCAGCTGTAAAGAGATAAAGTTGAAAGGAAGGCAGGGCAGGCTAAAAGCCAAACTTCTATAAAATAACAGAAACATCATAATTAACTTTCTGGAGTTGTCAAAGTACTGAGTCGCTTTCCAGCAGATCCTTTGAAGCCAATGTATCAGCTCTTTTACCATGTATTATAAATGTAGGCGCTTGTACCTTGACTGTATAGTCTTGGGTTTTTGGTTCCATTCCCTATTTATTAAAGATTTTAATCTTCCCTATTTAACACGGATTGCTATGAGCAGAAGTATATGTTCATGAAATTTGTTTTCTGGGTAAGAATCTATTCTCTACGGCCTGCTGTCTTCATTAAGTTGCTCCTTGTCTCTCACCTCTTATCAGTCGTAAAACCCCAATAAATAAGCTCATGGCTTGCATGCTGTGGCTGCTCTCTGGCTTTTCAGTGTCTTTCAGCTGAAGATGTTCAGATAAAAATTTGGCCTTTTATAATTTAGGAGCTAAAACCATTTATGTAGCAGACAGGCTTCTTGGTACAGCTCCACAGTACTCGCTCTGCTTCAGTGGGATCTCCTTGTGTTGCAGAGGTGGCTAACCTTTGTGGGCAGCACTGGGAGAGGCTGTGAATGGTGCCATCTCCTCTTGCCCCTCTCATCTGCCTCATTTCCGGATGCGTACTAACATGGAATTACCCCTGGTTTTCAGGACACTCAGGAGTTCCTGCGGTGCCTGATGGATCAGCTTCATGAAGAACTGAAGGAACCAGTTGTTGCAGAGACGAGGGATTTGGATACCGGTGACCAAGATGACAAGCGAGAGGGAGACCGAAGTCCTTCGGAGGATGAGTTCCTGTCCTGTGACTCGAGCAGTGACAGGGGTGAAGGAGATGGGCAAAGCCGGACCACAGGGGGCATGGGCAGCAGCTCTCTGGCAGAGACAGAGTTGCTGATCCAGGATGAAGCAGGGAGAGGGATCTCTGAGAAAGAGAGGATGAAGGACAGAAAGTTCTCCTGTGGCCATCGGCGCAGCAACTCGGAGCAGGTGGATGAGGATGCAGATGTTGATACTACTATGATGCCAGTTGATGGCAGAGCCTCACCTGAGATGCTGCCAGCTCCCTGTCCTGCCAGCCCATGTAGGACACCAGGTATACATCTCTTCCAAATGTTTTACTTGTGAGAAGACATGTTATCACCCTACACAGGGACAGGGTTGTAGTGCAGCGGCAAACAACACATAATGTGTCCTTTCTTTCTGTGGGTTTCAAGAGATTTTGCATCCAAGATTTTCCTCTGTGTCCTTGGCAGTAGTTCTGCCTTTCTGTACAATTGCTTCTGTAAGAAGCCAGAGAGGTGCTTAGCTGGGCTGAAGTGCCATGGAGCTGAGTAAAGACTATGTCCTGAAGGCAGTGATAGCTGCCTCTGCCAAACCTGCAAACACTGTATTTATGCCTTTTCCTCATTTAAGAAAAAGATTTTATATATGTACCTTGCTTTATCTGATAGGCTGGCCAGGGGAAATATTAGCTGTGGAAGAGGCATGGAAGGAAGACGTTATTTGCTAATGTTGGACTATTGGTTTTGTAGAGAGAAAAGGGAGGCACAGTTTGTGCATTTCTTTGTCTTAAAAGAAAAGAGCAGCAGTTAAGACGTAGGTGTGGAGTCACCTCAAACTGAACATATCCGATCTTTCAACACTTCTTTAAATAAGAGTCTTACTCTGCCAACTGGCACTGAAGACAGCAATGCTGTTTATGTGGATTAGGGACACAGGAGCAAGCTGTAAAACCTAATTAGTCATAAGTGTGAAAAAATGATGGGTGTTGTTTTTTTTTTTAATATGTAATTATTAGCTCTTCAGTGTAGCACTGTATGCACTCTTAGCCGTGCACTGAGGAAGCTGCCTCTGCCAACCTATGCAAGAGGATAGTTAATAGACACAGAACTGTGCGTAGTGGGCAAGATTCTGTGCTGGAACGCAGAGCTGGGCTGACACTGACTGCAGTAGTATTGTCCTTCATAACTGGGGTTTTCACCAGTGCTCTTCTCCCTCCCCATTTTCCCAAACAGAACCTGACAATGATGCCTACGTGCGCTGCTCCTCACGCCCCTGCAGTCCAGTCCATCACGAAATGCACTCCAAGCTCTCTAGCAGTCCTCCTCGCTCCAGTCCTGCCAGGCTTGGACCTTCCTACGTACTCAAGAAAGGTAGTGCAAAGAGTGTATGCTAGGAGACAAAGTGGGGAGCATTTGAGGAGGGATTCATTTACAGAGAGAGAAGGAATCCATCATGACTCCTGATTAACAGTTGTAAGAAGTGTTGATTCCCCTGGACATCAGTGCTTTCTAAAATAGTACTAGGCAAAGACTAGAGTAAACCTGCAGGTAAAGTCATGCTCTGGGCAGAACAGATGTTCTAGTCTGCTCTTATGTTGGAGTCTGAAACAATTTCCACGTCTGCATCTGCATGCTGTGGTTGTTATTAATAAAATGGATATGAAATCCCAGGCACATTTAGCCTGTCCCTTTAGGGGAGTGTGGAGATGTGTAAACATTTGTCTGCCAGACCTGAATTTCATAACATGTGGGCCAAAGAACTGTAAGATGATGTTATCAAGAGAGAGCTTCCTGCCTTTTAGACATCTTAGACTCACAGGAATAGAATTAAGGCTGCAGATGTCAATCCAGTGCTGGGAGCATTGTTAGGCTTCACAGTGGAGCCTGGCTTCTGTTGTTATCAGACTGGTCTCTTCATCCCAAGCAAATTGCAAAATGAAATCCCTCAGCATTGCGTAGCCTGCAAACACAATGGCATGTGCTTATACCACCGTCCCCACAGCTGTTCAATAATGGAATTCTTTCCTCAGCTGTGTCCCAGCCCCTTGGCTGAGGTCAGCACAGCCACAGATGTTCTGGCCGGATAAAAAGTGCTGTTATGTCCATGCACGTGTGTGTGGGGAAGAGGGTTTGTTGTTAAACAAAACTGCATGTTTGGCCAGTCTCTGTTGTGGAGAGTCCTGTCAAGTGCGAGACACCTGAGGAACACATGGAAATGTCAGAGGGGAAAAAAAAAAGCCAAAGTACACAGGCAGGTGAGGGAAGGAGAGGAAGTGTAAAGCTTTGAGCAAAAGGTTGCAAGACCTCAGAAAAGCAGTAACTCTCTGTGGCAGGGCCAGACTTCTAAACATCTAATAAGAGGATGGAGACAGGAATTCCAGTAGGATGACTGCTGCCTGCTGAGAGCTGGCACGTTAGTGTTGGTTCAGTCGGCTACCTGCCCCTTTTTTGTACCACGGGAAGCAGCAGTGTTCTTCATGTCAGTTTACAACGGGCTCCACTGTCTTGCTGGCATGGAAGTGGCATCTGAACATGCAGGATGGTGCTCGTCCTGTGTTCTTATGCGGCTGCATGACTCTACTGAGACACAAGACTGGGAAAGAGTTGCTACATGATGGTGCTTCCTTGTCTGTCTTTTCAGCCCAGATGCAGGCTTCTGGGAAAAAGAAGAAAGAACTTCGTTATCGCAGTGTGATTTCTGACATCTTCGATGGCTCCATTCTCAGCCTGGTGCAGTGCCTCACCTGCGACAGAGTGAGTTGTTTGGTGGCTGTTGGTCACAGAGTAGAGTCTTCTAGGTTGCAGATTTTTTTCTTTGGAAATGGTGCTCCTGTTTCCGAGCGCTGTGGGATGCAGTAGGCCTGCTAAAATGGTGATAGGTGCGTGGGGGTGGAGGTGTGAAAAGTCGGTGGGTGCTGTACTAAGAAGTCGTGGTTCTCTCTAGGGGTCTGTTTGCTTATCCGTGTTACTGAGTTGGCCTAGCAATATCACATTCACATTAGAAAACTGATTCCAGTGCTACAAAAACCATGACAAATGTCATTCTGCTGACAGCAGCAAAGAATAATTAGTCAGAATGAATTGCTCTTACTGTCAGCTCAGGTTTCTATCCTAGACAAAATCCAAGCAGTGATAAAAGGTGATGAAGATCAGGTCCCAGCTCCATTACATGCACAGGAAACCCAGACCTCTTCCTCTTGGATATTTCCAGGTTTCTACGACAGTGGAGACATTCCAGGACCTGTCACTCCCAATCCCAGGGAAGGAGGACTTGGCCAAGCTGCACTCCGCCATCTACCAAAATGTGCCAGCTAAGACAGGGGCGTGTGGGGACAACTATGCCTCCCAAGGCTGGATTGCTTTCATCATGGAGTACATCCGGAGGTGTGTTCCCCAGGCAGGACCTCTTTCTTCTGGGGTTTGCCTTGCAGTGCTGGAAGGCAGCTATCCCTACCAGTGCTGTTTACAGCACAATGTCAGTTGTAGCCATTTCTTGGACGACAGTATGTGGTACCTCACAGGTCTTTGAGCCTTTTCATGTAAACCAGTTGCTACTGTTCTATTTCTGTCATACACCTTGAGATCTGTTGTGCAGCTGATAATCCCTCACTTCTGCCTCTAGCTCAGTCTTGCCCTCCAGAGCAAATTAGTTCCTGGTGTAGTTTTCCAAATCATTTCCAGTTTGAGCAATCACAGTAGGAACATCAGCTGAGAGAAATCATACTTTCCTTGCTCCTCTGGGATGTGTGATGAGCTTAGGACCTACAGCTTGAAGGAAACCCATCATCCATTTGGGGTTTTATAAGCCAAAGTGTCCAGCTGTTTCATGTATAACTTTTTCTCTTGATCCCCTTTCTTGTGTAGATTTGTGGTGTCCTGTATCCCTAGCTGGTTTTGGGGTCCTGTTGTGACGCTGGAGGATTGTCTTGCTGCCTTTTTTGCAGCGGATGAGTTGAAGGGTGAGTTTTCTTCAGTGGGGTCTGACAGCACAAAACAAGGAAAACCGCATGGAGGAGTATTCCACATGCATTTTGGAGGTGGATTAAATCTCCTGGTGGAAATCCTGCCTTAGTATTTCACTTAGAGACTGGCAGTACCAAAAGTTGGCAGTTCAGCATCTCTGAGCAGAAGGGAGTTAGTTTTTCCACCTGCTCAGGGGTGGGAAATCTGGGTGAGAGTGTCCTCAGCGAGGAGCAGACATAGCTGTTGGTTGTGAGTGCTGTGGCTCCTTAGCTTTCTTAGTTTCTTCGCTTTCTCCATCGACTCCTTAAGCTCTAGAGGACTCAAACATTTTGCTGTATTCACTTGTGTTGGCAGGCAATTGCGTACTTTTCTGCTAGTTGACTGCATTCTCTTCTAGCCTGCACTTACTGAGAGAAGTATTTGTTTTAATCTCTTCTCACCTTTGCTTGTCTTCTCGTTCTGTATCTAGACCGTTTCTCTGCGCTGGGTGGAAATGTAGCCATATCAGCGTTGGGTGCTCTGAGCAACTGCATAACAGCTTTCTTCTCTTTGTCTGCAGGGGACAATATGTACAGCTGTGAACGGTGTAAAAAGTAAGTTTGTGTTATCTGTATCATGTTGTATTTCCGCAACTTTATTTCTCTGCACTGCTGTCAAACATTTTGTGATGCCCTCTGCCTGGACATTTCTGCTGCAGAGTGGCATGTAAAACCTGCCTTGCCTTATACTAGAGTTCTGGTCTTGAGAGGTCACTGACTGCAGATAGGAAAAGTGCTGGCTTCGGGAGGAAAAGAACGGAAGGAGGATATGAACAGGGATGTGGTTTGGCAGTAATGGAGCTATTGTATTAGAAAGAAGAGGCAGGACAAAGTGCTCATGCCATGCCTCGTTTGGGAAGGATGCTGGAAAGCCTGAATTTGTTGCTGCTAGAATTCAGGATTTGTCTTGGATTTCAAAGCGAGCAAGACCCAGCCTTGCCTTCGGCACCGTTTTGCTTTTTTTGTTCCGGCATCCCTTTTTTTCTCACAGCTGGTTTCTTTTCCTCCCTCAGACTGCGGAATGGAGTAAAGTACTGCAAAGTCCTCCGGCTACCAGAGGTGAGTAAAAGCCCCTTGTTTCCTAGTTTTCTTTTAGCAGCTGGTGAGGATGCTAGAGGTAGAACAGAAATAGCAGTTTGCTTTGATGGCAAAGTTCTGTATCTAGACCAGAACAGGCTTCCCCATTCTAAGCTGATGAGCCAGCAGGATTCATGACTAACAGGCGAAGAAATCTTGCAAAGATCAGATACAGAGATGTGCTGTTTTATCAGAATACCCATGGCAAAACTGTGCTTTGGTGTTCTCTGTCCTTGCTCTTTTAGATTCTTTGCATCCACTTGAAACGATTCCGGCATGAGGTGATGTATTCCTTCAAGATCAACAGTCATGTCTCCTTCCCCTTGGAAGGGCTGGATCTGCGACCTTTCTTAGCCAAGGAGTGCGTCTCCCAGATCACCACCTACGATCTGCTGTCAGTCATCTGTCATCACGGCACAGCAGGCAGTAAGTCCTTCTGTGAGTGCAGGCAGAGGTGACCAGGAATGAGATGAGCATGAGCAAGGCAGCAATGTGTTCCAGGACTAGCCAACAGCTTTTCCGGGTGAAGTGCAGCGTAAGACCTGTCCCCTCCATTCCCAGGCTTGCTCAGCCTCTGCCCTTTGAGAAGTGAACCCAGCAGCTTCTGACAGATCCCCAGCAGCTACTGCAGCCTCACACCGGGTTGGCTCAAACCCTTTCCTGACGTTCTGTCTTGTTGAGAGGCCCTTTCCAAGGAAGGCAAATCAGGGTGACAGTGCCAGGCTCCCCTGCTCCTGCACAGCTTGCCTGAACAGGAATTATGCCTTTTTTTGGCGCTCTCTCCATCTCTGCCAGCATCTAATCCTGTTTGTGCTGCTGACGTTATCCCAGGCCTGACTTGTGTCTGCACTCTGAATCCCAGGGGTGTCCTGTTTTCTCTGTTACAGGTGGGCATTACATAGCCTACTGCCAGAACGTGATCAACGGCCAGTGGTACGAGTTTGATGACCAGTACGTCACTGAAGTCCATGAGACCGTGGTACAGAATGCAGAAGCCTATGTCTTGTTCTACAGGTGAGCTCTACCCTGGATGCAGCAGTCTGGTTGCAGAATATCTAGAAAGGCATTTGGAAAACTAAGTTTTCAGGAACAGCTTATTTTCTCTTCCTTTCCCTGCTTAAGGAAAAGCAGTGAAGAAGCTGTGCGAGAGCGTCAGAAAGTCGTGTCCCTTGCCAGCATGAAGGAGCACAGTTTACTCCAGTTCTACATCTCTCGAGAGTGGCTCAATAAATTCAACACCTTTGCTGAGCCTGGTCCCATCACCAATCACACCTTTTTGTGCTCTCATGGAGGTAAGGCAGTGCTGCAGGACCTGTGAATAGCCGCTCTCAGCTGTACCTCCATTCTTCAGAAAAAAAGCTCCAGCTGTAATCCTGATACAGTCTGCGCTGCATTAGGATCCGCTGCTTTGGCAGAAACTCCAGCCCGCTCAGGGAGACATGAGACAATTACCCCATTGTCCTGCTGATCAGAGGCCCGGAGGGATGTTTAGTGCTAGGAAACAACAGTTTTCAGTTCTCCAGTTTGTTTTTTAAAAACAAACCTGTAGAAAGCAGATAAGGCAGCATTTATCTGTGTTACCCTATCGGCAAGGTTGGCATTCAGTGTTTGTTTGGAGAATGGAGCATGCGCTACTGAAGAGAACTGATACCATGTTTTACTGTTCTGCTGCTTCATCTCTCATGCTGGGGAGCCCTCATGTTTATAAATCTCCAACTGGAAATAAAGCGTTTGATTAGAAATTGAGGCCGTGAGTTGAGAAAGCTCCACAATTCATGAACTCTCGACTGTCTTCCTTTAGCAGAGGAAGCAGACTCTGGAATCAAGGAGTTTTCAGCAAGGAAGATCTGCCTTTTTTCATTTGTGTCTTTACCCAGTGGTAAGGAGTTCCCTGGTTAACTCTCCCTCTTGCCTTTCCTCCACAGGGATCCCTCCCAACAAATACCACTACATCGATGACCTAGTTGTGATTCTGCCCCAGAACGTATGGGAATATCTCTACAACAGGTGAATATTCCTCCCACTGAGTTGTGGTTTTTGTTTGACACCTTGGGCAGTGACCAAGACACAATCCCTTCCCAGGACACCTTGAAGGCATACAGTATTTGGTGTGGACTGCCAAAGACTCGTATCCTCCTCATCTAAACCAAAATGAGCTATATCAATCCATTGTCCCAGAGCAATATTGTGACCCTCACTGCGTCGACTAACAGCAGTGCTCTCCATTCAGAAAGCAGCTGCGGCTGCACCTCCTTCACCAGTGTCTGGAGTAGTGTAAGAATCCACCTCTGTAGGATTCAGGGCTGGGAAGCACTTCCATTCTCCTGCAGCTCTCCATTCCCTTCCCTCTCTCCCCACGCTCAGGTTTGGGGGCGGCCCTGCTGTGAACCATCTGTACGTCTGCTCCATCTGCCAAGTAGAGATTGAAGCACTTGCCAAACGCAGGAGAATTGAAATCGACACCTTCATCAAGGTTTGTATGGGAAGCATCTGGAAACAACGGCAAAGGGGAGAGGTGGGAAATGGAGACCTGTCGGAGACAGTTAGTGGAAAACTCTTGCCCCTGTTTTCCAGAACTTGACCTACATGATAATGCTGTGCGTGGCTGCATGCAGACACGAAGCTTGAAACCATCCTAGTCTCTTGCCTGCACTAGTGAGCAGGAACAGGCTGTGAGGGAGGTGGTGGAATTACAAGGGGTTCTCCTGAAGGGTGCCTTACAGTTAACAGAAGGGGCTTCTCCAGATCTCAGAAGTGACTAACTCCTTCCTGCATGTCTCTGTCCTCCTCTGCTCCCCCAGCTGAACAAGGCTTTCCAGGCAGAGGAATCTCCAAGCGTCATCTACTGTATCAGCATGCAGTGGTTCCGTGAGTGGGAAGCCTTTGTCAAGGGGAAGGATAACGGTAAGAAGCCAGAGACCTCTGGAGTCTGTCAGGGGCAAGAGGTGGAACGGAAACAAGTCTGTATTTGCTAGGTCATTCGGAATTGCACCTGGCTGGCACGGCTTGAGCCTGAACAGAGTTCAGACACCAGCAAGACTGCCTGCAGGTCCCCAAGGGCAGGGCAGAAATAAAAAGAGAACTAGCTCGGGAAATAAGCTGAATCTGGTGGCAACGTGGAAAGCAGAATGGCTTTTGACATGTTCATTCTCCTCTTACAGAGCCTCCCGGACCAATTGACAACAGCAAGATTGCACTCACTAAAGCAGGTGGCCATGTGCAAGTTAAGCAGGGTAAGGCTTGTGTTTGCTGTCTTGGAGCGTTCCTCAAAGGTGAAGGAGAACATTCCACTGGATCTAGCTGTCCATAGTCAAGTGGTGACAGAGCAAGATGGTCTTGCAGGGGATGACAGTTCTCTGGACATCCCTGTGCTGCCTGCCCTGAGCGAGCCATCGGCAGCTCCTGCACAACCAACTTGCTGATGTGACTCGTTACAGCGAAGCCTCCCACCTCCTGCTGTTGCCTTTGCCCTTTACCCAGCAGTGTAGCTTTGATCTTGTGTTGCTCGTTTTGGTCTTTACTTTGCATCTGCTGTAGTCCAGCTTGGGAAGTAACGCTGCTTGTGCGGGCCTCTCTGGGCTCTCCTGCCAAGCCCATCGAGATTGTATCGGTATCTTGTCTGGCTCTCCAAGCAGCCCTTTCTGCATTCCTCTTCCTCTGTAACCTTTACGGCAAAGTTCTCTGTTTTTCCTGCTTTGTGCTTTGACCACCTTAAGTCGTCCCTCCTAGGCCAGCTCGGAGGAGCGTTTTCAGTCTCTCCCAGGCAGCGCAGCCCCAGCTGCCGGGCATTGCTGTGTCTGAGTGCCTGGTTGTAAGCCCTTGGGCTGGCAGAGCTCGGTCCCTGCCATGCGTGAGACGGGGCAGTCAGGCAGACCCTGGTATCATGGGCTGTTGCTGCTCCGTTCCTCTCGGGGAAAGGAAGAAGTGGCTGCAGCAGGACCCCACCGTGGTCGGTGACACTTCCAGCAGCAGGTGACCCTGTGCAGGGCTGGTGGGGACGCTGCGGCTCCAGTGGTGCAGGGCAGAGCTCAGTGGGTCTGGACCGTGCAGCTGCAGGAACCACTCGTGCCTCGCTTTTCCTGGAGGTGGGCTGTGCCGGGAGGTGGTTGGAGAGGATGTTGTAGGGCACCAGCCCGTCCTTCCGACAGACCAAGGGCCTTGCTGGCTGCACGTCTGATCACTGCTGCTCTCCCTTTCAGGTGCTGACTATGGGCAGATTTCTGAGGAGACCTGGATTTATCTAAGCACACTGTATGGAGGGGGCCCAGAGATCGCTATCAGACAGAATGTGGCCCAGGTCCAAGAACTGGAAAACCTACATGGGGAGCAGAAGATTGAAGCGGAGACGCGGGCTGTGTGATCTGTGTGGGACGGGGCAGGGAAGGTATGGCACAATACGGCCGTGCGGGGATGGAAGGCTGGGGAATCCTGAGGACTCAAACCTCTTTCCCTGTCTGGTACTCAAAGGTCTGTGCGGCTCCTGCCACCACTTCTGGGGAAGGCAGGTTTCCTCCGCCGTCCTTTCACGTGGCTTTGAACATTGGGGTGGTGCTGGCACGACTGGGAGAAAAGCAGCTTCTCTGTAATTCATCTCTGGATAAAGCTGTGCTAGGAGACTGCAGCCAGACTTCACTGGGACGTTGTTTTGACCCGAGCCCTTTTGTTTGCTCACAAGAAACCGGCACTCCCAGCTTGCCCCCAGTGAACCAAGTCTCTGCTCCTTTGCAGGTTTTGCTTTTGGCACTTTTTAACTCAAATGTATAAAGATAAGAAATGTTATTTATGTTTCCAGAGGGCAGTGTTGCAACTAGAGAAACCTGTTCTTTGAAGTTGACTAAAGTCACAAGGTCTCCTGGTAGTTTTGTGCTGGTGGTGCACAACTGTCACAACTTCCTAGTTTTGCTCTTTAATTCTTGCAAATTCAGTTGCAATCAACTAAGAAATGTTGAAAGAGGCCGTTTCTTTCTCCCCTAGCCCCTAAAGCCACACCTTCACAGTCCTGCAGAATTATTTTTTTTCCCTCCTTGTGTCTGAGCTCATGCCTTCAGCATCTTTTCAGAGAACAAAGCTGGAAGACAAGTCCTCCTTCCCACTGTACTCTCTAAAGCTCCCGGCAGCTTTGCTGCGACGGGCTGCAGCCTTGCAGGTGGTGAGCTCACAGGGCTGGGGCACGAGCGGCTTCACCTCGGAGCTGTGGAGGCGCAGGCTGCGCCCGGTGTAGGTTTGTAGCCTCATGCTCAGGCTGCCCCTGCCGTAAGCTCTGATCTGTCCCCGTGGCCGTCAGGAGAAGCGAAGGGCGAGTGAAGGATGAGGAGGAGCCTGTTTGTTGGCACAGAGCCCTTGGGCACCCTGGGACCGGGCGGTAATTCAGTGCTGGGGAAGGGGCCTGGCCCAGTGGGCTCCAGGCAGTCGGAGCAGCTTTTTAGGAATGAGCTGCTTTCTGCAAACCACCCCCCACCCGTGTGCTGAGGTCATTGCAGCTTCTCAGCACAGATACCATTTGTGTATACAGTGGCTCATTTAATGAACAGAAATAACTTGTTCCCCAATCTACTGCCACTAACGAGCCAAGGAGCATCCGATAGCAGGCAGTGGAGAGAGGTGAGAAGGCAAAAAAAGGCTGAACACCACTTTCTTTAGCAGGGCTAGTCTTACAAGTTCATTGTTCAGCTCATAAGCCAGAAAGGCAACAGGGAAATCTTAACAGAAGCAGAGCAAGGCAGAGGTGGCTGCTCTTGAGCTGAGGAACCAAACTGCGTGTTCGTGGTGCTGGAACCTGAACGGTTCCACAGCATCAAGCCTGGCTGTGGGGGCACCAGGCTCAGCCTGTGGCTGGGACCTCCTGTCCACCTCCCAGAACAAAAAGGGAGGGGGAGGCAAAGGCTGCTCTTGGACTTGACATAGAAGGTGGGGAAGAGGGGAGGAGAGGACAATTTGGAAAGAAAATTGTGGCCTTCAGATTTTTTTTTTAGACCAAATGTTTGCTGCAAACAGCAACAACTTCTTTAAAAAAAAAAAAAAGTGTCTGTAATTGGTTCAGCATGTTAATTTTATGATCCTGTTCATTGGATGCTTGTATATACCCAGCGAGGCCCGAGGGGAGGTCAGAGAATGAGCCACTGTTGGGATTTCTCATTGTTTTACGCTGTCGTCGTTAGCCACTGCAGCTGCCTTCAAATCTGCTGCAGAGCCCATAGGGTTGCATGTCTGTGGTGTCCGTGCTGTACAGATTGTAACAACACTCCTGTGCTTATGTGTTAGACTTTGTGCTGAAAAATTACAATAAATACATGTGCATTCAACAAGTTGCATGACTGGTGCCTGCCGTGCGTGGCCAGAGGCTCTGACAGCTTCCAGGGAGCTGATGGTGTTCATGGAGGAAAAAAAATTAAAAAAAAAAATTTAAAAAGTAAAAAAAATTCCAAACTTCCTGCTGCCAAAAGGCCAAACGGTAACATCCTTCTGAGCAGCAGGGAGCCACTGTAGCCCAAGCCCACTAAGCCAGGGGAGGGCGCCTGCTCCTTTCAGTCTCTGCTTACAAAAAAGACTTTGTTTCATTTACCTGATTTCAGCCGAGTTTGTCTCAGAAAGCCCCGTGTTGTCTGGAAGCACATGGTATTTGTGGCCAGCACTGCTACGAAATTAACTTGCAAGGGAAGTAGCTGAAGTTTCTTTGCGCTGTTCCAGGTTTCCAGAAGGGAACCCATGCAGTTTTCTGTCAGTCCGTTTTGCGGCTAAAGATTTCATTACCGATATAACCCACTTCCTTGGTAACACTTACGTGAGAGCAGCTTTGCTGCCGGGGGCCCGGGAAACGCAACGCTCTTGCCAGCACGTTGTACCCCCGGGAGGTGCTGAGCCAGGCAGGTGATAGGGGTCCTGCCCGAGGACAAGAACAGTTCTCTGCCAGAGCAGTGAATGACAGCGTGTCGGCTAAAGCCAGAAATCGCTGAAGAAACAGAGCTGGAGTTGGGTTAGTAAGAACATGCAATTTGTTCTTAGCAACTTGAAATTGAGCGTCAAAACTTGCATCTTGCAAACAAACGCGTCACCTCAGCAACTGCGGAACAGCTCGAAACATTTCAGGAGATGTTAATGAATGCCCTCCCCTCGGGAGGGGATTATTCAGCGTCTGGACAAACAGCTCTGGCAAAACCATAATTGTACTTTTTGTTAGGCTCTGTCCTGTAAAACACTCGCAGCTCAGTTCTGCATCTCTATTCCATTTGCAGTCTGACCGCAGCCTTGCTTTTCTCCGACTCCCACAGTGGGCAGCTCCAATATTCCTGAACCTCAGCTGCAGCCCGGGGACCCACTGCCAGTGCCAGCTAAAGTTTATCACTGAATTATCAGTTCCTTCTGCAAATCACTTCATTTTCCCCTTATTTTATCAGGTCCCTTGCTGACTGCAAGAGAGGGGAGATGAAAGAGCTGTCCGTGCGCTGGACTGGAGAAGCAAACCTCACGACTTAATGATCTGCTCCCTCCTCCTGGCCAAAGCACACAGCGTCCCGCACGCTGGTGATGCGCTCGGTGCCACAGCCCGCGCATGGAAAGCTCGTTTTATTTTCTTCCCAGCTACTGTTCAGCTTGGCTGCGCTTTAAAGCCTTCACTCACTCACTTGGCTGTGCTGTTTCTATTTATAGTTAGCAATGCTAATGCTGTGTAAGATAAATCAAAGTTGGAGCCAGACGTACACCCCCTCCGATTCGTTATTTCCCAAAAATGCAAAGACTAGCAGGCTGTTTCATAACAGTACTGATTTGTCTTGCATTGACAGGGATGTTAATTAGTGCTGGCAAAGAACAACTGAAATTGTTTAAAAAAAAAAGCAATCTGACCTTAGGAAAAAAAAAAATTCTCTATAGCTGCTTCAAATGATCAGTCGGGTATCACCTACAGGAGCCGTACAACCCCAAACCCTCACGGCTCCCAGACGGGCCACACAGTTCCACAACCCTCCCTGTTAAAACAGAACTGTAAATATCCTCACCCAGACTGACAGAAATGCATCTGGTTTTCCAATTATTCAGTGAAGAAAACATCACTGGATTTCATACGTCTGCATGTTCACGCATGGACTGATGTGTTATTTGCAAAGCTTGCAATGGGTTTAAGTATAAACAGTATCAAAACCATCTCCAAGACTTCCAGTTAAACCAGAGCATTTGCTATGGGCCTTACAAGGTACAACCCTGTTAACAGAGGAAGTATTTCCCCAAGCTCCCAGTTCTCACGGCCTCCTACCAAAGTGAGGGTGTGTGAAAAATCAAGTCACCCATCTTCCCCAAGTACAGCGACAACTCCAACCAGAACAGCGCATTTTTCTTTCTCCTCAAATGACCAAATAAAAACCCAAACCCCAACCACTTCATTCTCTCTCCACTACCAGCCAGAAAGGTGGAAGTTGGATAAAATTGTGCCTCAGAGTCACATAGTGGGAGTAGCTACGTGGGACAGTCGCTCAAGGTACAGCCAGAGCCACCTTAATACTTCAAATATCTGAAAACTCCAGTATGAAAGAATATGAAATAAAAACCAACCCAAAACCAGAGCACCACGAGTAAGACCATTTCATTGTTCTGCACTGCACAGGCTGTTTCTGCTTATTGTTGTCAATTGTACAGCTGGAGGGGAAGCCCAAATCCATCCCAGAGCCATGGAGCAGAGCGAGGAGCAAGCACGGCTCAGGGGAGCTTCAGGCTGTAACGTTCGTAGCTGGCTGAAACAGCAAGTCATGGCTAAATTCCTGTTCTCAACTGGAGATGTGTGCACTACGGCAGAAAGCTCACTGGAGAGCAAGGTGTGTGTAAGCGGCACATGGGGGAAGCCCCAGCAAAGAGGCACGGCTGTTTTCATCGGGAAAGGGAAGCAACAAAACCATTTTTCTTCTTTGGATGATCAAAAGGGTCCAGTGAAACTATTTCTGGAATTAAATGTTTATTTAAATATGTGGATGACTTTCCTTTCATTGTTACAAGGTCAATATTCGCTTTCAAATGGAAGCACTTTATTTGGTTGAATTCTGTCTCCAGAAATGAATGGGCAACACCAGAACCTTTTACATTGGCAATGAAATCACAACACTGAGATGCCACCAAAATCTAGAGATCAGTGCTCAAACACACATACACACACATATACAAATAAAAAAGTGCTCAACATCATCATGTTAAAATAGAATTTGGCTTCTTTTAGGTATTTGACACTTCAGGCAGGAAAACAAAAACCAAAGAACAATATGCATCAAACTAAATGAACTTCTGAAAAATACTCAGCATTAAACACAACTTTCAGTATCAGTAAATATGTTTCTTCTCTATTTACAGGTGTTAAGAAAGGGCATTAGAGACTTTTGCTGGGGATAATGAGATTTCGTAGGATGTACAGTCCACGCTTCTGGGCAAGGTTAGTAAATTCAAGCAGAGTTTTTATAAACCAGTCACATATTTAGGCCTTCAAATTTTGCAAAAGGTAAATTCTACAAAAATTACTCATTTGTTACCCTGAATAAAGGCAGCAGAACAGCGATGTGTAGGCTACGATACATGACTGTCACTATATTTTTCTTGCAGTACATTTTAAGATCTGGGAACTAGTTGCCAAGTTTATAAAAACTCCATACGTGGGCTTTTAATAGAACTTTTGAAGAAAATCAGTCAGCTAAAGCTAATGCTCCTTCGAAAGCGCTAGTTAGCAACACAGACATTGCCATTGTTCCAATGTTCCACAGAGGCTGACAATAATATACTGTCCACCTAGATTAAATATATAAAAGCAAACTTTTATCTAATTTTTTACATAGATGGCACAACAATAGGTGACAATGAATTCTTCTTAGCTGCTGATTCAACAGTGCATTGGACATGAGAATAAAAATACTGCAGCTAAAAATATTTTAAAGATATTTTTGCACACCTGTTAACTGCTTAACCATTTAGATCCCCCGACAGATGGATGCAACAAAGCCTTTGCCCAACTCTGTACAGAGCCATAGGTGCCAACCGTGCGGATCACATTCTGCTATCGGAGGCTCATGCATCGAAACAGTTAAGCAACCACAGTAGCAGCAACGATGAGGATGGTAATTTAATTGATTATGACCCTTCCGACGCCGCTAACGCTGTAGCTGAATGGCCTCAGTGTTGGTATCGCCTGCTTCTCGCTGCAGGCTCCTGAGCCACTTCATTAGTTTAAAAACCAAAACCTTTTGCTGGTTGATGCTTGCAGGTATTAAGCACCATAATACAACAGCTACAGTACTAACTGTAGGACTGAGGGACTTTGTGCTGTTAAAAATAAAAGGTGGTATCTTGAATGGAGAGAAAGGGACAGAGTTATGAACGCAACATGTAACCCAACTCAAAAATTACTTTGTCCTGAGTGGGGATGACCTAGGTAAGCCCCCAACATGAAGACTACGTGGTTCCTGGACACAGTTCTGTGAGCAGACCCTGTACAACAGCACAGCGGGTGCTAAAACAACACACACACACGTTTGTCTGCAAACTAAACCTGACCGGTTTCATTTAGGGTCCCTGCCCATAGTGGCTTTCTTATCAATTTTGTCAAATTCTGTGGATTTTACAAAATACGCTCAAGTTGGCTAAGAGCAAGTAGATTCCCCCAAATGATGGGTTGGTCTATGAGTAAATTAGGCCCTCAGGAGCTACTAAGTAGCAACTGACTCTTACTGGGCTCAAACATGTACAAGATGACTGCAAAATCCTAGCAATGGGGAAGATTTCAGGGGAAACCAACAGTTAGAATACAGAAGTTTAGAACGCAATCGACTTTCTTCGGCAGTTGAGGTCCAGATCATGTGCTATTTGGAGATAGCATAGCTCTGTCTCCACTGCGTGACGTGACAAAGTGCAGCATCACTTATCGTGCTTCAAATAAAACCACGTGAGAACAGGATGGTCACAATTCCTGTCTGGCTTCTGGGTCCAGGTCCAGTCCATGACAAAGTAGGAGAACGAAATAGAGTGCGGTTTTCTTTTTTTCTTTTCTCTTATTTTTTTCTAAAAAAATCCTGTTATTCAAACATTAACTGACAAGAACGCACAAAAAGTCATGCAAAAGGAGAAGGCAGGTCTGAAATGCTGAAAAACAAACCAACAAAAGAAAACTGCAAAGAGATTAACAATGACGAGCCACAAAATAACGTGACCCTCGGGAAGGTGGGCGCAGGCAAGGCAACAGGGCGAGCATGCAGACTGAAACGAGAGCAAAACGGAGGTCTTTGTGACAAGCAAAATGGGGCTTCAAACCAAAATGCCAGTGTCTCTGTGTGTGTGTGTCTGTGTGTGTAACAGGAGGAGGGTGGGGGGATAAAGACGAGAGGGCAGAGAGAACAAGCAGGAAAACAAGCGTACATACGTGAGCTTGGAGGCTTTCAGGAAACAGCAAGGTCATAGGGATTTAATACTTGGAATGATCATCAGCCTAGATTTAAAAAAAATAAAGGCTGACAAGTATTAGTGACCTTTTGGGGAAAGCAGAATATTGAATAATGCAAGTGGATCAGATTTAATATCTGCAGATTCAGAGGCCAGTCCAGCTGCTGTAACACTGCTCCTGGGGGGCTTTCCCCCTGCATGCACCCCCCCTTCCGAGCCGTTCGATGAGACTACCTGCAGGGTTAGCACTAAAGGCACCGTGTGAAATGCTGATGGACCAGTGCATACATTCAGATGGACTGAGGGACAAGGGAGGGCAGAAGACAGACCAGTACATGCTTGGGACTCCCCGGTTACCCTGTGCGTCAAAGGGCAGCCAGAAGTTCATTGACCAGTGTTGCGAGGAATTGGGGCAGGGGAGTGTTGGTTATGTTTTACGGAGGGGCTGTGCCAAGCTGGCAGAAGAGTGGGAAAGGCCGGTAAGTTAATCTGAGCAAGTAGCATGCCATGGAAAAGAGCAAGCGTCTGGATGATACTGGGATGGAATTTAGGTCTGAATTTTTCAAGTGGGAACTCCAGACAAGACTGGGAGTCTGGCGTTCCATGGGTGTGTTTTAACTGCCTGCAGGGTAAACAGACCATTTTGTTTCTCCTTCTGTGACAAGCTCGCCCCGAGGTTCTTGCACCAGCACAAACACCTTTAGGAATCTAAAACATAAGAAAGACAAAAAGAAAGAGATGGGATTAGAAAGAGGCTGTGGAAAACAGGATCCCTTAAGAGTAGCACTGCCTGCAGGAGGTTAAAGGAAATACAGCATAGAAGCATCTACCAGGTTACAGGGGTTAAGGAAAGCTCCTCACCCTCAGCCCTTCCCTCCAGCCTGGGAACAAGCATCACCAGACACTGCTCTCCTCTGGGAGGAGGATGTAAAACTCAGGAGCAGGATCCTGCCAGCACTTTCTTAGTGCAACAGAGAAGAAAAAAACAAAACAAAAACGAAAAACACACACACAAAACAACCCAGCTTTTTAGTTTTCAATCTGCAAAGGAGTACTGTATCTGTTCAAGTGACAGCTCCAGACACCATGAATGGTACTGAAGAATAACAGGAAGATAAAATACGATGAATTTTGCAGCTGAATCCAGACTAGCTATCCTTTCCACACAGGCTGCAAACACCTTTCATTCCTAAGGAAAGTGCAGACACAAAGAGGTACATGGAAGCAGACTGAGCCTCTAAACCCATCCTTTGCCACATTCCTGTGCCCACAGGCTTCTGAACTTTCTGATCTCCTCTACACCCATTTCCATAAAAGAAAAAACTCCAAATGACAGCATGAAAAAGTTTTCACAGAGTCACAACAAAATATTTTTCCTGAAAAGGAACTGCATTTGTACTTAGTGTGGGAAGCAGGTGAAAAGCAGCTCTGGACCATTTGCTTTCCCTTGGTAAAGTTAAACTTAAATGAATTACCATTAAGAAAAAAAAAACTCACAGGGATGAGAAAATATAACGTTTATTAGAAGACGACACCATGGTACATCAAGCTATAAAGAGATTCCTGACAGATGATGATTCTTTAAAAATAAGAATAGAAACAGAACAACGACACTGGCCAGATTTAACAGACCTTAACACAACCCAGAAGTTTCTGTGCAAGGCTGACCAGACGCAGGCAGCTGAGTAACCAGAACCACTTACCAACACAAGAGGGACTGAGGAGTTACCAAAACAACAGCTAGGTTAAGCAGAAGAACGGTCTATAAAACCATTTATATTTATACATATATAAAAGGATAAAACCAATTCAAATTCAAGTAACTTTAGTTTTTAAGTTGTGTTATATACAATTTTTTTATATACTGGGAAAAACTAAGGGCAAGTATTCAAACAAGGGGATTTTAAAAAGCCACAGTCCAGTTTATAATTACTGTTTCCTAAATAATTTGGCAAGCATTAAATAATCAGATATATCCTAGATAAAAAGTGCATCAGCATGGTTAACTTTTACCTATTTATTTCTGTAAGTCAAGGCTCTGCGTAATGGTTACAGCAAACAAACAGCAGAGCTGCAGCACTGAAAATCACAGAGCTGTCTGTAAGGATTTATTTCTATAATTGGAGGTGAGGAGGAATGGACCCACAGCAGCAAAGGAGCTGAAATGCTCATCAGCCCATGGCTCCAAAATTTCTTTATCAGAAGTTTAACGATTACTTGCATGCCACCCAAACAGCCAGTCATCCTGGTGGAAGTGAACATGGCATTTTTGTAGGGTGCAATGGAGAGTTTATATAAAGCTGGTTATTTCATGCAAGTTCTTTTGTGTGTCCCACTATTTGGCAACATCCGTCAGTAAAAGACGGTTTTGTTCCCAAGCAGATTCTGAGGTACCATATTCAATTACACATATGGTCAGTCTCGAGCAAAAAACCCAACTAGTTCCTGTATTTGACAGTTGTCAGCACCATCTGGTACAGAAAAGCCCTGCAAGAAGCTACACCTACGTGCACACAGAAGAGTTTTCTTCCCCATCCTCTAGCAGTTCGAGGTTAGCATAAGCCCCGAAACGTGAGTTTACATCCAACAGATCCGATTCTTAGCCTGCATGGGTTTTCACACTTACAGTAGTTTCCTGCGTGCACCACAAAGAATGAACTGTGTTGGCTCTCATTTCTATTAGGAAGAACAATGCTGTTTACAACTGAATTCATACAGTCGGGCCAGTACTTTCATGGGTAGCGATGCACATTTAAATTTCAAGAAGTGAACTTATACATGCATCAGCTGAGTGAACGGTACCTAACAGAGTCTTTCATTGCTGGAGATATCACATGTGCATTCATCTCTTCTAAAGAAAACCTTCTGAAACAGAGCTCTTAAAACAACCGTAGCAGCAAACCAGCAGACTAAAAGGTGAACAGGCCTATGCAAACCTACTCAGAGATTTTCTGAAGTGATTTGTACACATCTGGAAAAAAAAAAAAAGGCAAAACAATATAGACATTACTGTTCTTTTTTGTGATAAGGTTTGCTAACACCCTCTGACCAGAGGTATCATTGTAAACTTTACAAACAGCCCTCACACAGGTATTTGCAGGACCTGGCGGGGCTCCCATGCTGACTTGATCAGGAGAGGAACTGCAGCACACGACTTACCTGTCCTATTCATCTCGGGTTTGGCAGCAGAGCCCTGACAACACAGGCTTTGGCTGACTGGAAAAGCTCGCCAGCTGCCAACTGGCTTTTCACGAAGCATTTAGCAGTTGCACATCTTGGGCAGAGCTGCCTCTGGCCATGGCACTGCCACAGCCCAGGAAGGTACACCTGAGCCAGAATTGATTCTGCAGGCTAGAAGAGTCACAAATATGCTTGGAGCTGGTGTGAATGCTCCCACCCTTCATGCAACGAACATTTAGATGTACCAGCTGCTCCAGTTTCTTTCCAAAAAGAGAGGAAATAAATACTAAAGTTTGTAAATGCTTTAGTATTTACAGTATCATTTTCAGGAACATCATAGCTTCTGGTTCAAGGATTGAATAAAGTCACTTCCACTAATATATTAAAAATCAAATGAGAAATTTGCAGCTTACAACAAAGTTTGTCTTTTAAACACAGTATCACTTCCCCCAAATCTTCATACTGCTACTGCGACATTTTATGGAAAGTTCTCTTTTCACTTTTCTTTTTAACCAGAGAATTGAGAAATAAAAGAGGTAAATACTGGCTGCAGCTGTACCGGCCCTCACTCCCAGCACAGACTGCGTTCTTAACCATCATTCAGCATCATCCTGTAACTTACATAATACCACTAACATACTAATACGATTTTCTGGCTGGTATTGCAATACTCCTGCAATATTCTCTCCATAAGGGTAAATTAAAGACGAACTTTTGCTTGTTCAGTTAGCAGGACTGTGTCAGGATTTCTCACTTCCCATCCAACCTGCTGCTCTGCTCGTAAATATGAGATTTGCTGTAACCTGCCACTGATGTGAACCACGCTGCATATCTGAGGGCAGGAGAGCCACGCTTGTTACTTAAGACAGATTTAGATGCCACACGAGCTTAGCTGTTTCAAGCAGTCTATGCTGCTGAAAAACAAATTTTCCAGCAGAACAATAACGTTGCTTTCAACTATTGCCACACACAAAGCAGTCTGTCTCCACAGGAGAGGACACAGGGGTAAGAGATGGGATCTCCCATTCTGTGCTTTCTGCCTTGTTCTGAATACGAACTAAGGAGAATGTACAATCCATGCCCCTCTTTCAAAAGTTAATAAAAGCTGACAGAGGTGCTGAACTTTTTCCACTCTTTTGCATCTCGACTGACCCTGTATTTACCAACACAAACATTAAACTGCAAAAAACATTAAACTGCATTACGGCAAAATAAAACAAGACCCCAGATTTTCATCTGCAGCAGACAAGGCACTGCAGTTTAATACTGAATCCAAGACAGTGAACTGATCAAGTTATACTGTTTGTTTAGAGAGACAGTCCTACTCCTCTCTTTCTACTGTCCATAAATCCCAATGAGAATGGTTCAGTTTTCTTTTAAAGTGGATGAGGCAGCTTGTGTCACACCAAGAACTCTAAAGCTAGGAAACACAACAATAATCCAAAGGATTAAGTGACTGAAAAAACCCACATAAATTATTTAACAGTGGACTTCAAACACATCCTGATTTGAAACAGGATGAAAGTCTTTTGATTTCTCTGTGTATTACATTACCAGGTGCTCATGGTGCCAACATATAGTCTATCCAGGATTCCCCTGTAGCACTGCTTGCTTACCCAACACACCTATTTGTGAGGAGTTAAAAGCAACAACGAAACAGAAGATTGCTGAATCTAAGCTCCATTGATCTTGCATGAGCAAAAGATTAAACCCTTAGTTATGGTCATCTGAAACAGCAAATTCATCTTCTGAAACGTATCAAGGTGGGAAAGGATAGATCTTTCTCAATGTTTTACTGATGTATCAAGGACCACAGAGTGCTGTGTAGACAGGTTTTGGCAAGATCCCTTCTTCCCCTTCCAGACACACTAACTAACTGACGATCAGGTTTCAATCCCAAAGAGCCACTGAACACATTAGGCTCTGAAAAGCTACCACACTGAGACATAAAACAGCAGTCTAAATATTTCCTATGTAACATTCCACTGAATCAGTTTGGGACAAACAGCTGACTTGTGAACGTGTCTGAGCTGCCACCTGGATATCTGAGGAAAGCCTGTGTTATTCCAAATGGCTTTGTGTTTCCTGCACGAAGTCAGACGTGCAACGGCAGCGACAGTTGAACAAGCACTGTCTAGGAAAGGTTGCATTGCCCCTCCAATTTTACAGTCTACCACGCCACCCTTCTCTGATCAATAAAAAGCATGTTTTGCAGTACAGCAAGCCATATTAGTCCACGTATGAAATAATGCACCTTATGGCATTGTACAGACTTTTAAAAGGTTCTATCTGCAACACAGAGCAGTTTCAAGGTTGGATACCTCTGTGAAAGCAAATAAAGTAGTAGTAATAATAATAATAATAGTATTAAATATAAGTCATAGCACCTTTGGCATTTTTGTCCAAATAGACTTCAACATATGACGTAGGGACATAGCCCTCCTCATCTTCATTCCTTCGGATTCGTGTCCACCCATCACCTTTGTCTTCTTCTATTACATAGAGCATTTCTCCTTCTGCTACAGAAATTGTTCCTTCATTCTGACCTGAAAGACACAATAACACAGAGTTTAGGCTGTCCTGCACAATGGGAACCCCGGATGCAATGAGGGGTGCTCAGGACACACTGACAACATGCTGATGCAACCTTCCTCACATCACTAGCGTCAAGAACAAGAGTACATGATTCCAGAGACAACAGTGTGTGCACAAAGGTGATGATGATGAATGTGATCCTGACATCAGAGTTTTGGTCCTTTTTCTTACGGAATCCCTGCATAACAGGACACAAATCACTGCCTCTCCGCAGAACAGAATCATGCCAGAGCCTCACTTGCCCTTTTTTTGTCTCTTTAAGCATTGCAGGGGTTAAATGAAGGTTTGCCACTTGTTCTTGGCATATGAACTAAACAAAACAGTAACTGAAATGAGAGTAAAGTTTGAGCCATAGCTTCAAATGTATAGAGCGCTTTACATGTTCCTATGGTGGGTAGTGGTTCTTCATCATCAAATTCATCGTCAAAATCCGTTGCAGGTACTTTCATCTCAGTCTCCTGACTTTGCTCTTCTGTGTAACTGCCATCTGGGCTGCTCAAGAGAGGAAAATACACAGCAACTATAGCAACCAGCCTCAGGAGCAAAGAGAATGACTTGGTTACCAGACACTTAAGGCAAGGTGAGCAACTGTAGTGGGAGCAGCTCAGCAATTCCAAAGCGTGCTCAGACCTGGCTGTTAACACTACCAGCTGTCACAACACAACAGGCAAGACCAGTCGTTTTTCCTGTCAAAAGCTGTAAAAAAACGCACCAACCTCACCTCCACAGCAGTGAGGGCAGGGACTATTGCACATTTCATCAGATTCAGAGAAGTGGCTCAAAGTTGGGATCTTCCATATGCTGAAATCAGGCACTTGGAGGAGTGCCTGCCTTTAGTCTGGTTACTGAGAAAGTTTCCGAACGCTGCAGAGCTACAGTTTCCCTGATTAATAAGCTAAGGGAAGTGGGTCCAGCTATCAGCCTGAACAGGACAGCTCTGTACAGATACTGTACCTCTCCCGGTCCTGCGCACAGCTGTTTACTGCTGAAGTGTTCTGGGCTTCATACAGTCCGCTCTGTCGCCGGGGCTGTTCAGTCCGCATGGGTAGCCGGCCCTCCACTTCAGCCAGCCAGCCCTGCAAGGGGAAAGCAGTCTCATGCATCGATCATGCTTCGACTTGCAAGGGGAATATATGTTGCTTTTACCCTGCTGTGTTATAGTTGACATTCAGACTATGGAACTAAAACCAGAATGCAAACATATTTAAGTTTTCCTTTGGGTTGTAGTTGTCAGGGGGAATAGATTCTGTATTTTAAGAGTGTATTAAAACTATCAGTCTTGCCAAAAAACACACTTACTGAAAAACTCAATTCTTTTTTGATACTGGGTGCTGAAAACACTGTGACCCAAGAGAGGCAGTTAACAAAAGCTGCTGGGAGATGCTGCTGCTCTAGTCACAATAAAGTAAAAAGACATGTGGCAGCTTATAGTAGTCTCAATAATGCCAGAAACACAGCAATTTCAGTGACTGCTGAATGCAAAAGAGGACTAAAGCTGGGGAGGATGAAAGACCCAGTGATTTTCAAGTGGATAAGAAAGCAATGGATAGTAAAGTCAACAACTGTAAGAAACATCCAAAATTAACGGGCTTTATCTGTCTATGTACATAGCGTAACTTACAGAGCAGAGTCTTTTCTCAGCCCTATAATCCTTCTCATGTAATTATAATAGCGTCATATATTCCAAATAACTCCTTATGCTCTTGAGATTTTGTATCTCTAAGAAGCTTCCTGTTAATCGCAGACTATTCCTTAAAACATATTTTATCTGAAGGCTTCTGTCTTGCTGTTAGACTATAAATGGTGCTTTACGTTTACGTTCTTCTGATTTTCCACAGACATCTGTAACATGACACTTCAAGTGATTTAATTAATTAAATAAGCATCTGAATCCCTCTGGGCAGTCCAGAGAGCACTATTTTCTCTTATCCACCGCTTAGCACAATTTGTTTTCTGTGGCAAATTAAACAGCAGGATTGTTGGCTGACTGTCACAAGAGACAGTACATGTTACACAAAGAGGCTCAAAGATCTCAATTAATGCAAGTGCTTAAGTAGCACTTACCCATACAAGGTAAGAAAATGCATCAATACATCTGAAAAAGCAATGAAGCATCTGCTTAGAAGTGAGCAGATGCTGAGCTATGTTTTACTGAAATGTCTCTTCCCATACCTCAAATTTCTGAACTTCTATTCGTAACTTTTCAATGTTCTGTCCAAGTTCTGCTAATCTGTGGTCCACACTTGCTGCATCTCCCATCTGTGGGTTCTTGATATACACGTCTTTCATTTTCGTTAAGGCATCTCTGAAAGACAGAGGAAAAATAAAGCATGTAAGCCTTAGTGTGTCTGGGGGCAAACGCCTTTCTCTAAATGAGGACAAATGAAAGGATCATAAACTGCCTCTTCTTTACTCTGTGGTTCAAGCCTAGTTGGTGACATAGGTAACTGAGACCATCCAGGCAGGGGCTTTTGCCCTGTATAGAACCAGCCACTAAAAAACAACAGTAAAATCACTTGCCAGAAGAGAATTTACACTGTCACAGATGGAAAAAAGTGAGTGATGCCTTTACCTACAACATGACAGAGGTACACAAGCCAAACTCTTCAAGGCCCTACTTTAAAAAGAGCTCCCCATGCTACAGGCAGCTGAGGGCTCTTCACGTGAGCAAGGCTGGCAGAAGGAGCCTCACTGGTGGACGGTGAGGCATCGGAGGTGTGCTTGTCAGTACAAGCACACAACGTGTTTAGACCAAATTATCCAAGCTCTATGTACTCCGCTTGAAGAATCTTAGTGGAAAAATGACTGAACTCTTGGACAGAGGCCTTTTGCAAGGCAAAAAGAGAAATCTGGTATTGACTTTTAGCCTGACGCATTCTGTTATTTAGTTCTATGATTTCTAATTGCTAACCCTGGGGAAAAAAAATAATAAAAAAAAATCTTGCAACCAGTGCAACAAATGACAGCTTCAGCTTTCTAGATGAATATCATCCCAGTTTTTGGGGCACAGACAAACAGTTGCATCATTCTCCATCATGGGCTGAAATCCAGTTGAGAAACTGGGACAAAGAGCTGGACATGGACGTGTTAGTAATAAAAATGGAGTGCTAACCAGAAATTCTCACCCTGCTTGTTGCAGTTTGTCTTTTGCAACCCAGATAATTTGTAAGATACTTATTTCACACTGCTTAAAATGAAGCTAAATCCAGATGGTTTGCATTTGTCACAGCGCCGCAACAGATGGACCTTAGGCCGCATAATGCGGCCCTGCATCCTGTGAAGTTGTACAGCATTTTGACTAGACTCTTTCTGGGGGCTGTGTTTCATATCAACCCAGATGCCAAACGCCTAGGGTTTCAGAGATGTTAATTTTAAGGCCTGCTACGATAAATGTGGTACTGTAAGGCCAAGATTAACGCAGCACATGCCTTCATGAGCTCCCTTAGGAAAGCCTGTGGAGCTCTGACAGCAGTGTGCTACCTTTGAACTGAGGAAAGCTGAGGCTGAAAGTAAAGAAAAAAGTTATCTGCATGATGATGAACATTTCAGAGCTTACAGAAGGGTGGACTTATGAGTCCATTTCCTGTATTACTGGCACAGCTATTCAGCTTTTCTCTAGGCATTACTTGAGGGGAGAAAGGTTAATGTGAGTCCCACGACTCAAGTTAATACTCTTTATATTTTAGAGTTTCCCACCAAACTCTTGACAATCACAATCCTGTGCCTGCCTTTGTTTTGTGTGTATAGAAAATGGGAAAGAGTGTGGGTGGCAAGGAAGCGGGACCGCTCTGTGGTTGAAGCCCTAAGGGACAATATTGCAAACATATGAGTCATGATTATTACTATTTTTTTAACTCTTATTTAACTGCTGGTGCTACTTCCTCAATCATATACTATCTTTACTTAAAATAACCTCATTCTGCTCTGATTTCTTATCTGATTTTAATGTTGGGTTACCTCAGAATCAATACAGAGCAGAAAAGAAAATCTGTAAAGACAAATGTAAGTTACCACAGAGGTAAAAACCAAATCAATGAGAAATCATATAACAACGAGCAGTTTTCCTTTCTTATACATGATATAAAACAAAACTTTGGGTTACCACACCAAATAAACAGGCTACTCAAAGCAAGCTAGCAGAAAATGTAGGCACATCTGTACAAACGCAAAGCAATGTTTAGGGACAGACTAATACCGGAGAGGCTAAGTCTTGAAATCATTCAGGGAAGAAAAGTTCTGTCTCTTGCAAACATAACATGCTGAATCTCTAAACGCAACTGCAGAATGTGAACAAACACAAAGCAACAAATACAAGCTGCCAGCATCAATAAAAAATGTGTAACTAAAATAGCATTATTAAGTAGCCAATTTCAGAATCTGAGTTGTGGAGAACCTTGCATCTCTCAGGTGTTTTTAGCCATAACTAAACTCTGGTTCTTCTTTTCTTGGAACAGCACATTAAACAAACCGAGAACCTTGTTCTTATTTGCTGTCATATTTTAACTGTTTCTGTTCTATATGAGACTACCTATTTCACTTTTCATTGGAGAGGTTTGGCATACCTTTGATCCATCTCCTTCTGAATGTCTTTGTTTAGTTCATCGACTTTTTGCTGAAGTTTCTTTCTTCTTTGCTCAGGTGGGAGATTGCTGAAGTCTTCTGGCCCTGCTCCCTGCACAGAGTGGAATGAAGGGGAAAAAATAATAACAATAATAAAAAAATCAGAGCCTGAAAGAATCCTTCGGGATTGCATTTTGAGAACAGCTCACAAAAATCTGTGCAAAATCACAATGGTCTGAAGCATTGTTGTCATTTGTACTGAGAGTTATCAGTCCCTGAATGGTTAGGAATCTTAGAGATAATCCCAGGACTGCATCCTGCTTCCATACCAAATGGCTAATGGGAGATCACCAACTAAAGAATGCAAGAATTAAGCAGCAAAGCTGAAAAACTATCTTTATCCATGGTTACCACCAGATTTTATTTTAACAGAGTTCCATTCTCATGGAAAGCTATTGTTTCCTGCCTTCCTGTACTCTGCTATAGACAGCATCCCCATAAAAGCAGTTGCTAGCTTTGACTCCTGTGTGACAGTTGCACTTCTCACATACACTACTAATTGCTGGCCTGCTCTGCATAGTCTGAGTTTTGGTCACAGTTAATTTATGCCAGGGCTCTCCTGAGCACAATAAGGTAATAGAAGAGCTTCCTCTGGGATTCTGCAATGTAAAAACATGCTGCTTACTTTCCAGGATCCACATTCCATGTCAGTGTCTCTCAATTTTTCCTCTCTCACTCGTACTAGCATAGAAATCAAGAGTTATATCATAGCCATAGAATCAATTTGAAATCATAACTGAAGAAAAAAAAAAATTCAAGACCACAGTGGTTACCTTTTGTGATTCTGCTTGAAAACCCCTTTTCTGCCTTCAAACTGCTATGCCTCCTCTTGATTGCCTCAATTTGATACAGCAGATAGATGACACATAAAATACATCCATACTATTTTCTTCAAGGTACCACCTATTTTTCTCTTGCAAGAAGGCAAGGGGGACAGTTTGGGTGGGCTAGACTGAACACACTTCAATACTAATTAGCTGCACCATAAGGAAATGAGGTTCTTGTACATAATCCTGAATTTGTACAGGTTTTTCTTGGTTTTGTTTCTGTGCATTCCATGTCCCACTTCTATGGGGGGGAATACCAGCCTATGGGAGAAAGAAGGGTAAAAACACAAAGCTGTGTAACCAAATTCAATGGCCCATCAGCTTACTGAAAACTTGTGAGCAGAGTTGCAACATTGGTCTTCCTAAAATGCCAAACTTACATCTCAGGAGAGTGTGATTTAGTGGACACTCTGCCACAAAAGCTGCCCATTAGACCCTTTCAACCCTGCATTGAGTGCGCTCTGAGACAGTAAGCTCTTTCTTCTACTGCATTTGCAGAACAAGCTGTTTACAAGAAAGTGTGTGGGTGCAGAGGGGTGGAGGACAACCATAGATGGGTCAGCTTCTCCTCTGGCCCAGCAATTTCAAACTAGTAGAATGGGCAAACCTAATGAAATTGCTGCCATATTGCTTTTCACTTAAAGATGGCATATGTGCTGAGTTAAGCCTTGATCAACTGTGTAATAACACACTTAAAATTCCATTTCATGAGACAGTGAGAAAACAAACTTAAGACAAATGAAAGAAAACACAACTAAGTAAGTTACACTTATTCTAAGACTTCAGCTACATGAAGTCCTAGCAGTGCTTATATTACCTGCTGTGCACAGTACAGGAGAGATCTATTTTAACTCATTCTTTAATGACAATAATATTTTGCTTGGTAGTAACTGCTACCTCACATTAGACATGAGAATGATTCGATATACTGTATGGATAATCTACACACTAAAGCCGTACTTCTATTTTTTTAAGACAAAGCATCTGGATATAGCTTTGTAAATAAACAAGCAGTTACAAGAAAGACTATATGACATTCTTCTCAACCCTAAACAACAGAGATGATTGAAAATATCCCCAGTTATACATTAGGACAATGCAACAGATTTGGAACAAATTTGGAAAAGCATCTTTTTGATTCTTCGACTTCATTCAAAAGCTCTAGGCTGGACTAAATTCAGTATCTTTGTTCACAATGCTTCAGACCAAAGCATCCGTGTGGCATGGAAATGCACGCCTGAGAGTAGGTGATCTCACTCTGACCTCATTCCGTGCTCAGTAACTTCCCATCGTAACAGCAGCTACCGTTCCTCTTCCAAAAAGGAAGAGTCAAGGAGGAATTTTTGCACATGCTGGGCACATTGCATGCTCTCAAGCAAAAACACACCTGCGCTATCTCTCAAGTAGTGAACGTTGCCTACATTTTTAGAAATGCTTCAACAGCGGGGCGGGGGGGGGCAAAATCTGTGCTATTTTTGATGTGTTATCATAGGACGAGCAGAGCCAGCACTCACTAGATTTCCTTGCATAAAGATACTGGGATTTAGGATGCAAATAGTCCCGAGATGAAGGACTGTGAAAAAGAGGCTGTGTTAGGACCAGTTTCTGGGCTGACGTTCCATATGGGGAGAGCAGGAGGTCTACCAGCCCCAGTTTCGGCTCTTGTACAGCTAGCATCTGATAGGAAGCTACCGACAAATCGACTTCCTCTGCCTGAGATGCACACGGGCCTCAGCCAAAACTTTTTGATTTGTGCAATTCTTGGGGAAAGCCCAGGTCAGCCATTGAATTTGGGAGGATTTAATCCTACATACAAAGGCTTAGCTCAGCTACACAACATACTAGCACTGTCCTAGGAAAGCAACAAATAGAAATCCCTGGTATAAATGCATTAGACTACCAGCCAAAATAACAAGGTTTGCAAGTAAGCTAGAGCTTTCCATCACTTCTCAGGCCCACCACAGGTCTTCAGTGAGAAGCAATATTGCTAATGGAGCCCAAGCAAGTCACTGTATTGACAGAGCAGCAGCAGGACCCGAAACCCCCAGAGCAACAGCACGTAGCTTTCACGGCCCGTGCGTTTCCTCCAAATAAGCTCCTATCAACAGAACAGGTCCACAATGATGTATCCAAGAACAATATATGTGTAGGGGGGAGAGAGCACCTAAACACACTGACTAGTGAGGAATAAGAACACTTTCAAGGTAACGCAGTTAAGGTGCTACTGCGGATCCTCTGAAGCTCTCCGAAACTGCATTTTGCAGCTCTTTCATGAAGTGGGTCAGCAAACCAGCCACATTCTCCTTGTGACTGGACTCTCAAAGGGCAAAGGAATGTAGCCAAGCTGTCGGGAACACATCAAGGTGTGGAGTATCTCAAGCAATACAGTACCTTGTGTATGAAGTTCAGCACATAATTTGCTTTCCCACATATGTTTACCCCTTCCCAACTCAGTAACATATTATCTTACCGTAGTTCAAGAAACCTGCCCAGCTGCATCCAAGATAGAATTTAGGATTCATATACACGTATATCTCTCCATTTGCGAATTCAAATTAGATTGAGTTATCCTTGTTGGTTAAGGTTTACAGAACTTTAATTAATATAATATTAGTTATTCTGAAGGACTACATAGGGCTGTAAAATGTAGGTGGTAACGATGCAGATTTCCAGTAATGCCTGGACATGGAAAGCAAATTTTGCAGCTATGTTACACAAAACCCCATGCATTTCTCTCTGGGAAAGGTCTATCCAGCACAGAGACCTTTATTATTTTTTTCTTTAAATGTTTTAATATATTCTTATACAGTAGCAGAATTACTTGATACTGTTTTTCTACATTTTTATAGCCCTAGATTATAAAAGTGAGAACTAAACTATCAAGTTAATTTTTAGCAGCTTATTAGAAAGACTGAATTCTGATCACCTCTATTAGACTCCAGACCTGTGTATTCAGAGTTATCTGATAAATATCAAAAAAAGCAAACACAAAGAAGAAACAAATTTAACAGTTAATTTCAGTGTCATGTCACATGTGGCACAGTGCACATTAAAACACACACAGAAAATTGTGATTAAAACACAGGACAGGCATGCTGTAAATGTGCTTACCAGCTTGAGAGAAAGCTTCATGTAAAAATTGGAGAGATACGGGGTGGGGGGAAGAAAGAGAAAAAAACAACAGTGCATCAGTAGAAGAGGAACTTTTTCAGACTGATGTTACAATAAAATGACACACAATCCCCTTGCTGTTGGAAGGCAAAATGAGTAACACTAACAGATCTGTGCAAAAGTTCACAAGATGGGCCAGCGTTATCAATCAGCTGCCGTTTCCTTGCCAGAAACAGAAATGGAAAAGTGTTGTACCTCTACACATGTGCTTTAGTAGTGCAGGCAAAAAGCTGGCTCAGATTGCTTTATTTACAGTGGCTACAACAAAACCCGTGATTTTTCTCATTACGGTAACATCTCTGAAATGGAAAAAACCCTCAGACCTTGCAAGTGTATGCAACCTTCGGTCAAAAATGTGCTGAAATGCCGTCAGGAGCATCAGCCCCTTTACGCAAGGGCGATAACATCTAGCCAAACCTCAGCAGAGGTAAGGTACGGCACTTGGCCTCTAGCACCAAAAAGCACGATGGGATCTCCAGTGACTTCCTAGCTCTCTGGCTTATGTCTAAAGGACAACATCCCCGAAATAACCCTGTTGATTGCGTACATTACTGTCCAGGCAGTCACGTAAAGTCATTTCATGTTCTTGAACAACTGAGACACAAATACTCCATCTCAAACATACTTTGGCCATACACAGTCAGACAAGGTCAGGACCAAGAAGGAGGGGAAAAGAAAAAAATCTCTTCTCTTTACACCAAATTAATTCCATGACAGCATGGTAAGACATTGTTCAAGCTCCTTAAATGATCTAATTCTTCAAAAGTTACCTTTCCCAGTACAGAGCCAAAACATTATCTTTTAGTTACTCTGCGAAAGTCAGGCTCAGAAGTGAAGGGTACGCTGAAGGAGCCTATGCAGCAGCATGGTTTGCCTCTGCTCTGCATCACTCGCACACGCAGCTCACAACAGTGCCCGAGAGCCTCGGGAACTGCCAGTTGAAGAAATGTGCCTGGGCAGCCGACCACCAAAGTTACCAAAGCCCCCTCCAGTGTTGCAAGACATTAGGACAGCTGCAATTCTGCAAGGTTTTCCAAGAGAGAGGGAAACTAAGAGTGCTACAAGCACCTTTCTGTTCTGTGCCAAGGGGCACAAGCTCGCTGCTGTTCAAGATCCAAAGCCAGATTTTGAAGGGAGAATCCGAACAACACCCAGCCTCCTCCAGCAATCTGCACTGTGCCCATCTGACCAGGTCTTTGGGGACAGTTTTGTGAAATGCTCAAAACTACGCAACAAACTTGGAAGTGCATAACTGCACATCCTCTATGTTAAAGACAGCTGAAACATGGAAGTTGGAAAACACCTCTCACTCCAGCCAGTGATCTGTACTGTGAGACTTCGGAACCTCTTTCCATTCAAGAGTTCTCTGTTATTTTACTACCAACAGCTCCTGAATATGATGCTCTCAAACAGACGCTCCGTTTTCAGCAAAAGCACAGTTCTTGAGGATTGTATTTAAAAGAAATAAAGGTGGCTCCACACCTACAATGTTTTTGACAGCATAATTTAAGAAATACACATTTTTCAAAAATAACAATTACCATTAGTTACCAGAATTTGTACAGCAATACATGCCAACCATTCAAGGAAAACATACAGCTTTGCAATAAATAGAGAAATACTCCATTTGAAGTGATGCATTCAGTGAGAACGCAGCAGTTAAACTTCCCTCTGAAGTTCAGTCCATTAGGAAGTAAATGCATGATAATAATCACAGTGCAATGAAGAAATTCACTCTCTCAGCTACGAGGCCATTAAAAAAAGCAAACAAACCCAATCCATTTGAGAGAATAATCATACAGGAAGGAGAAAGAATGAGCTAAAATATGCTGCTGAAGAAATTCAGCGTAGGCAGCTTTTGTTTGCATAATTACTTTAGCACTCCTGTGAACTTTAGCATAGACATGATCAGCACAAATTGAGATCCTTGTACATATATACAGACAAGACTCATGGTGCAGAATAAATATTTACCTATGAAGCACTCTATAAAAGGCACAAATGTATGCTACATGCGCTAGTTTCTAAACACTACTCACTCTAAAGGCACTATACTACTGCGAACAATCATCTGCATCAAGACTATTCTTTTGCTGTAAATTCAGCAAATTTGAAAAGAATTATAGACACTGTATGCCAAATTCTTATGCTGTTAAGTATGACAAAGATAGAGAACTCATTAATTTCCAAATAGTACATCAGGGATTGTTATAACCAGTAAAAATAGCAAAGCAGATCATAGACTGGAAACAATGAAATGCTGAAATAAATCATATTCACAGTTTTCCATTTCTGAAATGTATTCATAATTTTACATGACAGTGATTCAGTTTCTCGAAACAAATATAAGCAGACTGAAAATAAATCTGCATTAAAGACTAAATAACTACTTTTGCCCATTCTGTTGGGTTTTCACAGCTAGAAATTTGCTCACAGCTCCTGGGAGAACAGGGGCATTTTTTCCTCCAATTCAATAATTACTTTTCTTCAAAATGAGCAAATCTGTTTCAAGCCGTCAATTTAAAACAAGTCTAGCTTAGTCTTGCAGGGAAAAAATGAAGAGCCTAAGAGCCACAAGCTTCAATAACACATGAGAGAAGCATGAAAGCCAGCAAGTCCATGTGTTATTGGACAGTCACGGACACTAACCTCACTTACAGAAAACAGGGTTGAAATAAATGACTGGACTTCCATACAACCAAGAGGTAATTTTCTTTCTTAGTGGTCCTGTAACAATCTCCCCATACTCTGCTTTATCCAGGTATCAGATTTAGAGGTCACATATCTTGATTCCATGAACTATCATCATTGCAGAGAGTTCAGGGAAGCTTCAGAAAGCTCCATGGAGCGCTCCACAACCAAGGCACAGAACGTGTCACTGCACTGCTGTAAATCAGGGGTTGGCTCATCATGGTCAAGACTGCATTCAAAATAATTTAGAATAAATGCATGGAACCTGCTTGTAGTACTTACTCTGAAGTATACTTATTTCACAGGTCCAGCTACTTTAATTGTGCCAATTTCAGCATTTCCAGGACTAGCAGACATCTTTCCTGCACATAACACAGAAAGCTGCAACTTGCCTCCCATCAAATTCTCCTTTTATCTTTTACAAAGCAGACTTCCACAGCGCACACTAACAGCGTTGTAAGTGGGGTTAGCGACTGTGTAGCAACGGTATGGGCTGATCACACCATACACGAACTTACAACATACTCCCTAGCCTCAATGGCACACGTGGGTGTCCCTAAAGTCCTCTTCATGAGTTCTTTGTGAATATACAAAGACTGTGTCTGCTGGTGAGTCAGCAAGAGAGAACACACATCCGTTACACTGGAGACGAGCATCGCACCTCTGTGTTTACTGCTTCTACAGCAAAAGACAGCTTGGCATTCAACTAGCCTTTACGTGCAAAGTAGAAGCTTCCTAGAAACTAGACGAATATTAAGAGTTTAGCATTCCCACAAAAATCAGAAAACACCATGTTTTTAAATGCTAGCTTAAACACACAAGGTCAGAAAACATCTCCCTCTGTGCTAGAATGAAACATGGCTTTAATGACCCCACCCACCAAAAATCCTGCTCTTGGCACAGATTGAGACATTTATGTTAGAATGACAAGTATTCCTAGGGACAGGAAACAGCAGGTACGAGACAGGTGGTGTATTTTGTTTGCTGTTTCTGAGTGCTCAGAGAACAACAAAGTACTGATCGCTCCGGCAGATCAACAGCTAAGTGTGGAGGGAGAAGACTGCACAGTACGTCACAGAGGCAAGGTGGGATGGTAAGGGAAAACATTAACTGGTGCAATGGCAATAAAATCACATTGTCACGAAGTCAACAACTTCCACTAAAAAGGAAACCACAAAGTCCCTCTGTGGGCCTTATGGAACCACCTGGAGGCTGGAACTTGGGTAAGGACAGCCGTATCTGTCTGCATCCCAGCTCCCAGACCCATCCTCTGCTCCATCACAACCCAGTCTCCGAGGAAAGAGAGGAAAGGCAAGTTGGCACAGCACTTCAAAGGTGTAAGTTCTACCCCTGGATTTTGTTAGTTCAGAAGTATTGCTCTTTAAATAAAGGTGCTGATGTTACTGCTGCTATAGCGATAAAACAAAAGAAAACAAAATTACTAATAACTAGAAGAATACAGAGTCTTCTTTGTCCTCAAAATGGAATTAGAAAAAGCAGAGCAAGCATAAATGAAATTATGACTTATGTAAGTGGTTCCTCATTTTTTGTATTCTTCTGGCTTTAACTTCCCTAAAGAGACAGAGCTGATTTTAAGTGTTCTACTACTTTTGTACTGCCTTTTAAAAGAGTTATTAGAAACAGCACTCCAAAGCTATGTAAAAGACTTTTTTCCCCTCCTCCTCTTCTAGTTCTGATCCATGACAAGTGCTGTAATGGTTTTACGGTATTTTATACAACGGACATCTCTGTTGTTGGGGTTAGAAGAAAGAAGCTTTGAGGAAAATACAAAAATGTGAGTAGAAAACCAAAGATGCTGACAAGAGTCAGCACCTAAATTTCTTTATTTTTTTTTAAACAGTCTAGGATTTCATATTGGCAGTGACCACTGATACTTATATTGGCGCCTCTACATTAACCTTGCATCTGTTGTAAGTTGTTCAGGCATCTGCTTCCTTTCAAGAAAACAAGATTCATTGGATTTTTGGTCTGGAAGCAAAATTAAAACTAGACTGGGCACAGGACATATCATTGCTAATTATATAATTCATTTACACAGTCATAAGTGATTTTTCCACTTGAGCTTTGTAATTTCTCTTTCTAAATGCAACATAAAATGCTAAACCAAAACTTTATAAGGAAATTACTAAAACATACTGCCTCTCCAGACACGTTCTGGTATCAAAAACTTCATGGAGGAATTGTATGGGAATCCATTCACTCACTTATGTTTCAAGGATCAATTATGACGTGCAGTTCTGCTGGTGGTATTTGTGCTGTTAAGGTCTTCATATCTACTGGACTTCAAATTAAGTAGTTCCTTTTCATGCACATCTTCCTTAAGCCAGTGCAGAAAAGGAGTATGATCCAGTTTCCTCTGAAATAAACAAGTTGCTACCCTGGATTTTGTAGGAGTTCACAGCTCCGATAAGCCAGGAAGGACCTGCTTGACAATTTGGTCGAATACTCTAAAACAATACTTAAAATGCCTTGTGGCCATCTTTACGGCAAGGTGTCTGGCTGGAGGGGAATTTTGCCTCTGAACACAACCAGCAGTGCTGAGATAACATTCAGAGCAAAAGAAATTACTCAGTGTCCAAAGCCAAACACCCATTACGTCGTACAGTCCTGCTGGTTCCCTGCATGACCTTCCCAAAAGTTGCTTCACTGATGTATTGCTGTACAGATCGAATGTTCCTCTACGTAGAGGACAGTTTCCTTCTACGTCCTCCTAATTTCTGTGGTAACAGCACAATCCAGTATTCGTAACATTACTGCTCATGCTCCTGAGCAAAATTCAGATGCTTTTGGATTTGGCAGGAGAATGGAGAGGAATTGAGAAAAGTAAGTCTTATAAAACTTGGTATGGTAAAAGCAGAATTAACAGTATTATCAGGCTTTACTGAATATGAAGTGGGTCATATCAACAATCAGCTGAAATGCATGCCAACCACTCATTTTTCATCTGATAAATTCACAGATTTTGGCAGTGGTTCTTGATTTATTTTTTCCTGGTTAGAATTATTTTATTTTTGAAGGTCATATGGCATTTTCATCATCTTTTAGTCTGACCATTTGTATAACAAATCACCAAGGACCTATGAAATGTGAACTTGACGAGTTTTCAAATCAGATGGAGCAAGGTGCCAGAGCTTTGCAGCCTCTCCTACCCCGTATTTCTAGATGAACCAAGAGGCCTGAATTCGACCCTCTGATAAAAGAGACAATGACCTGAATGCTGGCCTCCAACTCTGCGAGATGAGTCAGGCAGGAAAAGTTTTTGCATACAAACATCCTGGTAGCTAACAGGGGAAGGAAATGAAATAGAAAGAGAACATAGTGAAAGGTTTAAATGAAGATTTAGCAATAGCCTTTCCTTGCACATTTTTAATGAACGTGTCAGCAGAAATTTGAGGGATTTCAGAGAGGACTATAGGAAATTGTTCTAATTATTTCACCTTTCACACAAAACGCTTAAAACCAATACAGCACACAGGATTCATAAGACCCGCTTGCACTTCTCAGACAGTTAATACATAAAACAATGGCCTGTCTTCAGGAAATATTAAAAGCAATTAGTCATAATTGCTTATACGGCCAAACACTCACTAAATAAGAATTCATACATTTGAAATACAAACTCGTGAAGTGCCCATGGAATTAAAACCTAGCATTTTTAAATCAAGTTAGAAATATTCAGCACTATTTTCACTATTCTGTTGTGTGAATGGCGCTACTGGAGCACTAGATCGCAACACAAACCCTCACCTCCAGCAGCACCTTACTGTCTGAAGTGTCTCTGCTACCCTGGAACGAAGCAGACTGCCAGGTACCCTCCGCCACGGTGGGTGCCACCAAGACACCCGCACATCCTCCCCCAGGTCTGCTGCTGCAGAAGCAGAATCGAAAGACTGTTTCTCCCCATAAAAGCCACCGAGAAAAGACGCTCTGAGCCAAACTGGAACTGCGGGAAGGAGGTACATTTACAGAAATCTGCCTTTGGACAACTTTGAAACTTCCTGTTTCCCCAATGAAGAGCACAAGAAATGTGATTTTTCAGGGTTGTGAATGTCCCACTAAATGGCAATTCCCTGGTAAACAACTGAAACCACTCGTTATAAATGATCCTTTTTTTTTTTTTAAATGTACTGTCTGCAACCAGATGAGACAAAATATTGTTTACAGCACTGTTCTCAATTCTCTGTAACTCGCCACTGAAGTTCCCCACTGAAATCATCTCTACTTTTATGCAACTCCAGCCCTCAGCCCTAAATGTCAGTGCAGTCCCTGGAGCAGAATTTGGGCTTTTTAAAGCAGTCACTTCCCTTCTGTTACAGCCTGGTCTAGAAAATGTTTTAAAATACTGAACACTTGTGTCTTCTTTCTGTAATTTTTACAGGAGGAAATAATTCTAAGGACCTTAACCTAGGAGCCAAAGCCATGCTATGCCAGCAACTCCTCAGCACAACTCTGCCACATGCAAGCTTCTAGGAAGATAAAGTCTTATTTTTGTTTGAAAAATGGAAAATTTTATCTCGGGGACCTGTCATTTTACTTACTGCTTACAAAGAGCACCCATGAGAGCATTTAATTCAATACAAACACTCCAACATCAGTTTACCAATACGGCCACAGCCAATGTCAAGGACAGGAACAGAGCAGTTGACCTGGAAAAACTCAGGCCATTCTTCCTACCCTATCAGCAGCAATGGGGACAGGGACACCACGCTTCTGACGGGGGTGATGTGTCACAAAATGGTGGTCCAGTTTGTTCTAGACCCAGGCAAGTCCCCAAGATCAGCCACAGAGGCTTTCAGCTTCTCTGCACTGTACAACGCATAAACCAGCATCTAACACATTGCACCTCAGCTGCTGGTCGGGCAAAACCCAAACCCTTATCTCTCAAAACATCTCATCTATGTTTTGGAGCTCACCTGCTAGAGTGATAAAGCTTTTGCAGACAGAATATCACTTTAAACTGTGTGCATCATACTACTGGGAAGTGAAAGGTAGTTCAGAAACCAACAAATTTGTGGACTTAATGGGAAATGCCCAGAAAAAGACATGCTGGCCTACAATTCTGTGTGCTAAAGTACGTAGGGAAGGCTGCAAGGCCAAGTCAGACATGGAACTTGAAATTTTTTTCCTAACTTTGCAATGGTTCATCACATAATGTTTATCAAACTCTTAGTTAATGTCTGTCTTCCACAGTTTGCAATAATGGCAGCTATTACTGGCCATTGCAAATAGTTTTTCAACTCAGTATTTTTGTGGAGCTATTCTGTTAACATTTAAAGTGTCAAGAATAAAAAACTGGAAAAACAATTTAAAGCTAATTAGGAAACAAGTTAAAGAGCATGGCAGGACTTTAAATTCTTCTATGGACACTTTAAAAGCTGTTTAAGGCACATCATCTGCTCAAGGAGGCACAAAGGCAGACATGAGAAACTTGTTGGGAAGCAGGATTTCTTAGGATCTCTACAGGAATCAAATCAAACCTTCCTATCTTATCGAAGCTTCATGCTACAGGATGCAGTTAAGGTCCTCAGGAAGCGTCAGCTCCAAATATTTAGAGCCAACTGTAATTAATACATATAGGTAGATGCAGGGAACATTAAATTCAGTTTCCACCAACATGGCAGCCCTGGTTTAAAGCATGTATGTACCATATAAACAACTTAATCACCACCTAGATTCGGTTCAGCTTTCACTTCTCACCTGGTTTGGGTTTTTTTTTTTAATCTTAAGGCTCAGACTTACTAAGCAAGCTAATATTGGAGCACTTGAAGCACAAGCTGAGGCTGACCCTCTGGAACAGAAGTCACACAGACTTGGCCATAAAACATAGGGATGTCATCTTCCCGCTACCACAGCAAGAGGTGTCAGATCTTTTCAGGAAAATGCCTGAACTTGCACCAACTGAGGTCAGAAGAATTCTCTTCTGGAATCCCTCCTAATTTACTCTCCTCCTTCTGACACAGATATTGAGCTGAATCCAATCTGCAGAGGGGAAAGCTTTTCACATTAAGGTAGACAAGACGCAGCATCAGGATCAGAGTAAACCTCTGAATGGTGCTCCTCCAAACCCACTCCAAACATATGCAGGGCTACTAAATTAATGACTTTGATTTCTGCATGAGTATTACTTAATGCTCAGCTCTTCCTTTCAGACTTTGGACAATCCCTCCTCCCCCTAAAAAACAAATGAGTAATTTCCATCAGCAGCTGTACTTTTTGTGGTTTCATTGTGGGGTTTTTAACTACAAATGGCTTTATAGGTTTGGATTCCTTGGATTTGTCTGCATGTTATGATAAAACAGAATGGATTCATTCACAAAACAAAACAAGTTTATACATAACAGAACGTGCAATAAAAGCGCAAGAAAGAAAGAAAAGAGAAAGAAAGAGAGAGAGGTATCCAGAGGAGAACTTACCCCGCGCTTTAGGCTCCTGAAGCAGTGGATTTTGGGTTTGGAGGTCATGAACTCGTTGAAGCGATGGGAGAGGGGTTCCTTTTGCTGCTTGGGAGACTGGGGGCCGTTGGGAACAGCAGAGGGTGAGGCAGAGGCAGGGGGAGGAGGAGGGGGCTGATGGGGGGATGTTAAAAGGGACATAAGCTACGTATAAGAGATGGAGAAGTGATAGAATAAAAACCAAAATAAAAGGATAAAACACAAAACAAAAATAAGCATCAAAACCAATATTTGAAATCCAGAGAAAAAAAACAATAATTAAATATTAAAGGCCATGGTTCAAAAGAGGGGGAGGAAAGCAGTATTTAAAGTTGTGTTAAATGAAGAATGTGATAAATGGAAGTTTTAGTAAGTGATGCAACAGAAGAGTAACACAAAGTATTTTGACAGGAGGCTCATGCAGACTCTTCCATGCAGCGCTATCCCCATAAATTGCCCTGTTCTGCTCTGTGGACAGCTCAGAATAATGCATATGGATAGAGCTTTCAAATACCTGAATTTAAATGGATCAGATAAGGAAGGTACCTTAGTGCCCAGTAGCGTTTCTATTATCTGGAAAACAACAAACCACATTCCTTCCTGCTTTCAAATCATACCTCAGTAACGTGCATCACACTTCACTTTTACAAATTATTCTATGAATTTGCTCAGGAGTTAGTCCTGTTTGGTTTTCTTCTGGCTACACTGATGTAAGCACCAGACAGCCGTGTTCTCTCACATACCAGCACAACAGGAATGATCCATTTTGAACAGGTAGATTTTTTTGACTCTGTAATTAGTAGCAGTGGTTTGGTACAGGTCAGAGGAAGCGTGAGATCAAAACAACGAAGCTACTCTGGGCTTCCATCAGTGTTACTGAAAACCGATTTAGTCCAGTCACCCTGACACATTCTGGTAACCCCAGATAAATGCTGCCATGCATTATGGTGTAAAATATGACAGTGAAATGAAAAAGGTTTAATGGATACATAAGTTAATATGGTCTTTTAAAAGAAGTCAACTGCTCAATTAGTTATGCTCCGTTAGTTGTGCTTAAGAAGAATGAATCGCAGCAATTCCTTGTTCCCAGCCACCCAACTGCTGAACCCAGTGCACAGACTGAAAAGATAATGCAAATGAAAAGCCAAGGAGAGTTTTAGAAGTGTCAAAACAGTAATGCCACATTAAAGCTTCCCAAAAGTAACAGTTAGTTAGCACACACGGCACTAGGTAAGCAGTACACAATTCTTTCTGAGTTAGGAACAGAAATGGACCATGGCAGAGACATGACAACTAAAAGTTAAATTAATATAAAAGCTGCAACATAATTAAAGAAATTATACAAGAAAAAAAATTAAAGATATAAAGAAACTTAATTAACGAAAGACTACAACAAAACACAATATTAAGACATCACTTATTAACTTTCTGAATCTAAAATTCTCATTAAAAAATACTAGACAATACAGAGGTTATTGACTATACACATACTAGCACCAAGCTCAAGTTTGCAAGTCAGTACCTTATTTTTCTTGATGAACGGCCATAACTTGCCCTTGGATTTGCCACCAAACTTGGGCTCAGACTTCCCTTCCCCTCTGGAGTTGGAAAGGCTGGATTCTGAGATAGTCCGCTTCATTGGCTGCGTGAAGTCCTCAAAGTCGATATCTCCTGGAGGCTCGAACCCTGATTTAAAGGCTTCTATTACCAGCTGTGAATCCTGAAATGGGACAGAACCAGTACAAGAATAACCATCTCTGATGAGGGCTGTCATCAAGTTGAAAGACAGTACAAGGACAAGAAAGTTCACCTGTGCAGGCACCAGCCTTTACAGGGACTGGTCTCATTCCTGGGAACGAAAACCCTTCTGTCACCAGGATCAATACAAGTCTCTCCACCTTCTGCTCCAAGATGAGGGCACTTTTCTTGGACCAATTTTCACTATCGTGATTGTGCTTTAAAAAAACCCACCTAGGCACAGCATGGGATCCTACCAAAATGAGACAGTCTAACGTGTAAAATTTAACACTCCCAGACACTAAAGTGATCAATGCAGTTAAGAATACAACAACCACCCCACACAGAACAAGTTTCCAACCTATGCCAGTCAGTGTATTACATTTGGGGACACAAATGGCTACAATCGCAGTTTCATAGTAGACCTCTAAATATACAAACAATCTATGGGGGGAAAAAAAAGCAGGTGAGCTTTAGTCTCAAACAATCCGTTTTTCCTATTATGAAACTCTAGCTCAATTTGCAAAGGTATCACTGAGACCAGTTGTTACTCAAAATACCAACAGATAAAAAGCAGAGGACTAGGGTCTATTTAGAAAAATAAATAAAAAACCCCCATAACTATCATTAAAGCACAGGTTACTGTAGTTAACTGAAGATGATGCTCAGGAAGAGTAAACTCAAGGCTCCTCACTCCAACCTTCCACTGAGCTGCACAACTGCTGAGTCTGACTACAACCTAGCAATGTTTTCATTCCCTTACTTTTGTTTCCAACACAAAAATCAAAGTCCTGATACAAACATCTTTTAAAGGCTTTTTCACATCTACTGGTGAAAATGACAGAGTGCTTGTTATTGTTTGCTATATTGACTAGAAAAGCAATCCTACTTCAGTAACTGAGCAGACAACTTAAGTGACTCATAACAAAGATTTAAGGTATAGAATTTCTGGGCATGCAGCTGTTAGCAAACTAGCGGAAAATCCCAATAAATATTCCTATATAAAGGAGCTCCTGAGTGATCACACTGCCACAAGTTGACAAGCTGTTGCAGTGAACAGCAGGACTTTATCTGATGAGCTTTAGCTAACAACTGAGTAGTCCAAGGTCACGCAATTAGCCCAACACCTTGGTGCAGGCAGTGGCTGGAACTCCACACGCTGGCATTAAAGCTGCGTTTCCTTTTGGTACTACTAGGAGTACTAGATGCAAGTCAGCTACACACTGTCTGTACACTGTGTACAATGGATTTGGGGTTTTTTGTTTCATTGGTTTTGTGTGTTTGTTTTTTGAGGGAAAAGAAAAAATAAATCAAAGCAAGAACAAACATCTACAAACACAATTAATTATACATAAGCTTGATTTCAGTTTGCCAAATGCATTTAAATCTAATGGACTCAGAAAAAAACCCTATTTTAACACTTATCTACTTGACTTCCTGGAAAGAAAGCTTTTTATGTTATACTGTTCTGTTTTCTTCTAAGATCATTAGAGAAACTGTGCCACAGCACACAGATACCTTAGTAGTCTCTAGAGAAGAGCATCACCATCCTGTTCAGATAAAAAAGATGAACTTGTTGCTTTGAAGGCATTTTGCAGAGTCTGCTTGTGTCTGTAGGTAAAACACGACTCATGAGAAATCTAGTGGGATATAAACATATCCAGAGGCCAGGCTCAACTGAGCAAAACACAGCTATAGGAAAAGCTTTGCAAAAGTCTTCACGTGATTGTAAAGAAAATGAAGGTTTAAGATCTTCAACTTATCAGGTGCACTGTGAAATTCCTACACAACTTCTAGGGAGGCAGAACACTTTCCATCATCTCATCCTAGTTTGACATTAAAACTTCCTGAGATCTAAACATTTGAAGAGATTTTTAATACTAGTCATGAAAGCAAAATGAAGGTGACAGAGAGAAGAGACTATAAACATACCCAAGGTCACATTAAATACTCTATATAGTAATTTTATCCTATGCATTGAGCTTTTCATTTTCTCCTTATTTTACAGTGCTCCTTCCATTTAGTCAAAACATCCTTCCACTACAATGGAGCTAAAAATAACCAGCATGCTCCATATATCATAGAGATAATGTCATAACAGGAACTCCAAAGTCCGTAACAAATTAATTTTATCTCCTGCTAGAGCCTTCTGAAGCAAGTTCTGCAGAGGTTCACCTAGCAGTCACTACAGCTTACCCTTGCACCATGACCTCTGTGCTGTACAAGTTGTTAGAGAGGGGCCATGAAAAAGAAGCATATTTACAATTGCATGAGAAACATGAGGCTAACCGGTATTCCCAGCTAAACCCTGACAGTTTCCATCGCTGTTAGCAGGAATTCTATACACTTCAGTGAGGGCATGAAGCAATCCTACTTACAGAGTTGCAAATTTAGTGACTAAACCTGAAAGACGGGCCATTTTGCAATTGGGCATGAGGCAGAACTTTGCAATATTTAAGCTGCAGAGACTATAGAAAGTATGACATCTGTCCCATAGGTCATTCTGGTTCCTAACACTAACCAACGAAAGAGAGGCCCTGGAAGAAAAGTGATCTTCCAGAATCCTGCTAGCATCTACAGAGGGAAGGAACACTGAGCTGGCTGTGGAAAGGAAGCTTGTTAGCAGTCTGCATTTCCACAGTTTCGAAGTCATTATAGAAATGCATCCTTCTTTATTATTGTACTACACAATTCTGATGCTAGAAATCATAGTGGTTCACAAATACCACACCTTCATAGCCTAGTGTTTGTAATAAATCTACCCAAAGCTGAAAATTGATTATCAAAAAGTTCCAAGATACCTACGTGAAGTGCAAAGTTCAGCTGCTTTTATTTTAGTTTTTCTTTTTAAACACTAATGCCTTACCATCAGCTGGTAATATTTTACTGACAGCAAAAATAGCTGCAGAACTTGCAGGTTCTTATCTCCTTTCAGCTAGAGTGGACACACAGTTTGGCCCACGAGGTAAATTACCACAAACGGTGCTTTCTCTGACCTTGTATCTTTCTTTCTGACCAATACATCTTCTATATTAGTTGTGGTTGTTGCATTTAAAGCCCTGGTTTCAGAACTGAACTTACTTTGCAAAGAGCAAACTTTTATTTAACCTCTCCCCTTCTTCAGTAACTCTGTATGTGATTGCTGGTTAGAAAAAGTGAAAATAAACCCAAGTATTTCAAGAGCTAAATAAGAACTTCAGATGCATCACTGCCTTGGTCAGCACCATGGTGTCTGACCTTACACATTTCAAGTTTGGGGATGCTGTACTTTTGTTTATGATTACTAGATCCTGGAGATCTCCTCCCAGCTGGGAAACACATGTCTGTGTGGGCCCAGAGTTTCACACAAAGCTCTTCCTGCTCAGCAGGCTCTTGGTTTTGCTCACCATTGTACTAGCTATATTATCACCAGCTGTCCTTGCATTCAACTCCTCTGGAATCTGACCTCATTTTCAAAGTTGACTACAGCACAGATCCAGTTGACTTTCCTATCCAAAGTTTTTCAAGCTTGAAAGAGAGGAGTACAGCATACAACTTTAATTTGAATCTTAAGAGGGAAAGGAGAAACTCTCCCTATGGTAGCCTAAGAATGTCCAACTTGCTGCTTAGAACGTTAAGGGGTAAGATGGGAAAGGTCTGCAGTAACACTGCGTTAGTGGCAAAAGCAGTACATTATCTGGAAATAGAAAAAATACAGCTTTAAAATTGCTACTGTGTGCACCTATCCTTATAAAGTGGCAGGATCTGCATACTACAGAAGGACAGGAACAAGCATATCACTTTCATCAGAATCAAGAAAGTTAGAAACTACTGTTCCAGAGATGAAAAAAAAAAATCCTTGTTGATATTTAAGGAAAAAAGAACCCTTTATGGACATAACAGTTTTCCAGATAGAACACGCTAGATCTTTTGTAATTGTTCAGATATAACAAATTTGGTTAAATAAATTTTTGTTAGCATGGTGTTTACAGGATATCCCTTAGTTATCGATGCTCAAAGCCACCATTTTCTGATGTCATACCTGTGCACATGAGCCACCAATCTGACCCATATGTGTGCAAGACAGACTAACTTAAATATAAAATTCACAGTGATTCAAACACCTGGCTTAAGCCTTGTGTGTGTTTTGCTAAGACCTCACTTGAAGATTCAAGCAGAAGTTAGGCTTAGATATAAGTCTCCCCAACACGATTTCCTCACGCAGCACCACAAGCTGTACCTCAAGCGGGGTATGTAGTTCCAACATGGCAATCTGTGCCCCAACTCCCCCTTCTCCCACCCTGACAAATTAGTTTTCAGATTCCCTGGTTTCCTCTGCTGCTTTCTGAGAGCACAACTGCTGAGCAAAGTAGTGGATTTATTTCAAATGTTCAGCCTCAGGCTTATGCTGCCAATTAATGGCAGTCTCCAGGCTCTGGACACTGAAGAGCTCAGAAAAGATTCCAGTGAAAAAGATGTATGGGAAATTCAAACAGCCAGCAAGACACATGTTTGTGTTTGAAGCACTAATGTGATCCATGAGAAGGGCTGAAAGAGCAAGCAGAGACTTCATTTATGAAGGGAGCAGACCATTCTGAAAACAAAATAGAAAATGTATTTGCCTTGTGCTAACTGTACATCAGGAAGTTCAACCAAACTCTTTATCAGCCTTTTTATCAGAAAGGCTTCTTTCTACTCCTACAATGATGTTCAGAAATAAAGATTTGCGAGAACCCATTTACAGATTGCTAGCAAACCGCAAATCTGCAAAGATTTTACAAAAAAGTACAAACTTTGCCAGAGTTGTTTACAATAATTTATGTAGCCAATACTTTAAATACTTCCATTATTATAAAACTAACCAGAATGCCTTCAACATTCAGTTTTCTATTATACATAGAACCAATCTGAATAAGAATTGATGATTATTAATTAGGTATCTGGACTTATGCCCACCATCTTCCTTGTTATATGCAGAAGTCTATTTTTCAATTACAATATTTCAAAAAGTAATTTCTTAGTAAAAGGAGAGAATTTTCCTAAGAGAAAAAAAAATTAAAAAGTGTGGCAGTAGAGGCAATTCCTGGGTGTTAAATAGATTTGGGAAATAATCTGAGCACATCCTGCCTCAGCCAAAGTACCTCGGGACAGCAGCTATTCTTTGGTTTAGTTCTGTGACTATAAAGCTCTCGTGCTGCAGCCTGGACGCAGGATTTAAGTCTCCATATTTAACTGATCAATACTAAAGATGACAATCAACAATCCAGACAAAACAACACTTACATTCTTGTGATCAATTGATTCTGCAGCCTTTGTTATTTCATCCAGACACTTTCCAATGATAGGGATCACTTGGCGGTCGACCTCCGCGAAAGTTTTCATGGATTCACCTATCCTCACGATTCTTCTTTCCTCCATCTCTTGTATTTTCTAAAACATTACATTTCATTCAGATCAATTATCAAGCTTAACTTCAGTTTCAACCAATTTTTCTCCCCAGCATACATCAGCTGCTTTAAGATTTATGGTTTAAATATGTTTTTAAGAACAAACTGGGACAGCTGTTCTGATAAAGGCACCAAGTTATATTGTTCCCTGAAACATCAAAATGCCATTCTAAAAGTAATCTCTGTTACTATTACTGGGAATTTTTCAATTAACTTTTTATGTTAAAAAATGCTGATTTGTCAAAACTCCAGCTTTAGACTTCTGTAAGGATGGCTCCTACAGCTTTTAAGAGAATTTCTGCAGCAATAAATTCTTCCATTTGCTGCACATGTTCTCAGAGATCTGATTCTCATTCCACTGCAGAATCCCAGCAAACAAAAAACTTGATGTCTCCCCTTCTTTTCCCTAGAAGGTCATTTTTGGTTTACACGCAGTCCTATACATCATATATTGTTCACACCAGGGCTTCTCAATGTATGCTCCCTGTTGCTCAATGGATTCAGTGCCATGGTCTCCAGCATTTATTCTATGGGCCTCTCATTTACAACAGGGAAACTGGATGTAGCATAACACTATTATGGCAGATTGTAACAGGATACAGAAGGGCATGATCAGGAATGGCCTGTTTCACATTAGACTGCAGGGATCTTACGGAGCATTGTCAGTGTAAAATCCCCGTTGCCTTGACTGATCCAGGAGCAACATAAATTATTTACAAAACTTATTTCAACATCTAAAAGAAAGCACTAGAGCTTACTGGCACACTGGCAGTGAAAAGGATACATCTGCAGTACTTTCAGTATGTTCACGTACAGTCAGATCACCTACCAGATCTAGTGTTAAATATAGTGCAAACATTTTGTATCTAATGCCAGGGATAATTTATCTCAAGGCATTGGTTTGAAATACCATGAAGCAAAAGAGGAGGTATCCATTTATCTAAGAAGTTCCAGCTATGGATAAGAAAATGCATATTTGCTACGCAAGTATCAGTTACTTCTCATCAGATGATAAGCATGTGACATTTTCTCCCTTAAAGAGGTTGTATTTTCCACTTCTGATGCTTATGACCCATTACAATGGAACAGTCATTTAGAACTTCTGTTCTACTACATTAATCTCTCTTTGTTCAGTCAAGCATAAACTCAGATCTTCAGTCAGTATAAATCTAATGGGTTTTTTGTTCTTTCCCTACAGTCTTTCTTTAGGCACCCTAAGACATAATCAGCAAGCTTGCTTAAACCCTTTGACATTCACTACTGCAGAATTATTGTGGTTTAAATTAAAATGTGAAGTCCTGAAGACAGGTTATAAAGGACTGTGAGGCTTTACAGCTGTAATGATGCCCAGCTGACTCCTGCCCCAACAATGCAAATAATGCTTTCATTCCCCAGCTGCACAGACACAAGAGTTTAACAGAACAAGACTCCAAGCAATTCCAAAGACTATCGTAATCTGTCATGACAATTCAATGTCACCTTCCTCACGTATTATTGATCACTTGATATCTAGCCTAAGAGAAAGGGACAATTTATTGTCCCAATCTCTCCATTTCTTGGGTCGGCAGAGTGTATGTAAAATTTGCTAACAGCGACAAAAATAATCAAAAAGATAGGGTCATAGAATTGAGCCAAAGTGCAATATGCCCCTCTGTCCTTATCACAAGATTAGGAGCTACTCCAGATCAGTGACAGTGACCCTTACCTGGAAGATGTTTGGTATGTGTGTGTAGTAATGATCATGCTGCTCACTGTTGAACTTCTGTAGAGTGGAAGAATATTCTGCTTTGCTGTCTTCTGCCATTTGATGTCGCAGCTGGGCTTGCTGTCTTGCCTAAGGAAATGCCAAAAGAAATTTATGATTTATACTACATGGAAAGAAAATGCATCATGTTACTCCTCATCTTACTACCCTTACCAGTAGGCAGCACAGAAACATTAGCATATGGGTCTCTGAGCACTTCAGCTTTTGGTTTACTCCTATTTTGTAGAACAGTTCATCTACATCAAGCATAAGCCTGCAGCATGTGCACTGCTGCTGCGCTCTTCTTGTGTTACAACATGCTATTTCCATGAACAACCTCTGTTCGTGCTGCACGTAAAACGTTGTAACAAGTTTGTCACTCTACTAGCCCACTTAACAGGCACACGTTTTCCGTATAATTGTGCACACTTCTTGCTCCACCGTACGCCTGTTGGATGGTACCTGCTTTTCCCTAACGAACTACTTACCTGTTGGTGAGCAGTATCTTTTGGGGAAAGGGAAGGGACAAGAAACCAAACCATTGTTTTGCTTCACATGCTTTAGCCAACATAATCATGACAAACATCTTAACCTGTGCTCCCACTGTGCTCTTTGCAAAGTCCTTTATCTAATCCTCCTTGAATAGCACTGGCACAAAGTGCACAAGGAAAGAGGAGCCTGAGTAGCAGCTGAGACACAACTCCATTCCTATTTTTACCCACCCAGATGATTTGCTTTGCTGCCCAGCATAGCAGAGCGCTGGGCAATTAACCTCACTTCTTTCCCCAGAACAATCTGTCCCTGAGTGACCCTTTTATATTTTCAGATTCCTTCCCATTACAATTCTGCTTCCCAAGGCCTTCTGTTATCTGTTTCACTGCCCAACATTACTTCCTTACTGTCCATCCCATCTGTTTATTTTAGTTGCCTTTTCCTTCCTTGCTGCTGGTCTTCTTACAGCAGCTCTTCCTTCTCTTCCCTTCCTGCCCAGCTCCCTGCACCCACGTGCCTTCAATCCCTGTCCTGTGTCCACTTGTTGAAGCTCCCACTTCGCATTCACCCCGCCGGAGCTCTGCTGCTCGCCCTGCTCCCACGCAGCACCGCTCCCCAGAGCCTGCCCCACGGCCGCGGGCCAAATCCTTGCTCCAGTGAGAGCTTTGCCATTGATTTGAGCCAGCACAGGACTTGACTTCGTAAATCTAAACTAGCCTGGGTTTGTGTTCATTTTTTAGGCACTCATGAAGTCTCCTCACCCACCGTGGCCGACTCAGCTCTGGAACAGTGCTGCAGATGTCCAGAAAGTATTATGCTCCAGTCACTCCCTCAATTTCAGAATAACCCCATTGAGAAAGGTAAGAGAAAGACTGCTTTAAAAATTATTTAAAGCATTGTGGGGTGTTTGGGGGAACAACAACACAACAAATTTTAGCTTATTCTAAGTGGGCTCCCATTAAAAACAGTTCAGAAGGGGGTTATTTGAAATGTTCCAAGCAGACAATAGTTTCCTGAGAATAAATCCATGAAATACCAAATCATGGAACATTTTAGTAATCATAACTGGAAGGTAACAAATTCTGCCAGAAGGTTTCAAATCTCCATTTGCAAAGAAATAGGCTTCCACTCCCATTTGTCCAGCTCACGCATCTCACCTAATAATTTATTTCACCTCAATTCAGCTATTTCTTTTGCAAGCGCAGTCAGCTGTAGGAATTTCCTAGATCCCCTTCACATTCTTTCTACAAAAATAATTCAAGCACAATGACAAAACGCTGGACACTGTGTGCATAATAGGAGATGAAACAGCAGCATCAAATGGAAAACCTTCGACTAACCAAATAAATAATTAAATCCAATTTTAAAGACAAACCTTCAACTTTGCTTATAACTTCAGAAAATCTACCTGCTGCAGTGAAATTTCAAGTCGCCGTATCAATCATTTTTCTGCCCAAGTGCTATATAATGTAAACTGTATGATCCACATGCTCATATATAGCTACGTTAAATATGAGTGGAAAACAATATAGCCTTGTACTACAAACACAAATTTACCAGCAAAACAAAGTCAGCCATGGAAAGGCGGACAGCTGTAAGAGTAATGTACGCTTGTCTCCCAACTCCTTCCTCAAGTCCCAGCTGCTACAGATCAATATCCATTTGTGAGGCCCATTCTCTTCATCTACCTAAGAGCAATCCATTGTTTGAGCCAGCTTCTACAACAAGCCCAGTCCCACTCATACAGCTGTCTTTTTTTTTTTTTTTTTAAATAGTCCAACTCAGGAATTTGTCCCTTGACTCTATTGTTGAAGCAGAAAAACAAGAAAACCATTATTACACATTTCCAGGCAGATCCAGCAGACATTAAGCCATCAGAGTTCATGTTCATGAGTGAGCTCATTGGTCAGATATGAGCAGAGTAACTCTGAGCTAAATGTATACAGGAGTAGATGCTCGGTTTCCAAAACTGTCTTAACTGGTCCCAAGTAAAAGGAGGCAGCAGATGAGTAAGTAAAATTGGGTACATTCCAAAGCCAAGAATTTTTGTATGAGATCCCCAGTGATGTTTTGTTTCTCCTGGCCATCTAATGCATTTGGCAAGCTTCAAAGAGCTTAAATATTTTTCCAATGAGGTATTTGGATCTTAAAATAAAAATATAATAAAAAGAGTCTAGAATTTTTTTATTACTTCATTTGAGTATGTCACTTTAACATCATCACTTCTAATATTAACAGAATTATATTTTATAGCTAGGTTCCTGCACTACTCTGCTGAAGCACAGAATGATAAAAATGAGTTGATGTTAAGTTTCACATTCAGAGTAATGGATGCGGCAGCCTGGAGCTGCACATTCACAGGAGCTATTTCAGGAGTAATTTATAGTTGAGCTTTACAGAAAATAAATTTTTGCCTTCTTTACTGCTTACTTGTGCATGCAAACAGCTTCAGAGAAGGTATTTTTTTGAGCTGCTTAGAGTTAATGTTAAAATATTTGCTCTGAACAGTATTTTCAGAAGGAAAGGCTTTGGAATAATTGGTCTCTGGAAAACCAGACCATGACTTCAGATATAAGAGGACGATAGTGTGATGCAGCTTTCGGACAACATACTCTCAGCTTTAACAGGGCAGCGATGACTGACCAAGAGCTCACGTTTCTAACACCACATGTGAAACCACTATCCAGATCTTGCACAGACTGCCAGATTACTCAATTGTAAGAGATGTCAAGGCTAGGTACTCATAATGCAACAAAAAAAAAAATCCCCTCCCCTCTTGAAAGGAAGAATGAGGTCATCTTTCATCATTGTGAAAAAGCAGAAAAGGGTATATACGTTTGAGGGATTTATGGGGAGAAAAAGAAAAGCAGTTTGCTTTCGGATGCTTGCTTCTGCACATATTTGCAAAAGATACACAGATTTTGCACACTCCCCCCTCCGAACACACCTTTAACATTTTTTGTCCCCAAATAAATGTGCGCAGCACATATTGCCTCCTCTCCAAAGTCTGTTTTTGTTAAGGCGGTTCTTCTCTGAACTCATAAGGCAGCAGCAAACCCAAAAGGTCACCTATGCCAACGCACGTTTCATCAGGATAGGTGCTCCCAAGAATGAATGACAGCTCAGTACTTGGAACACCACTGACCTTGTAACGAGCTCTGATATACTGAACTAGTTAAAAAGCACACTACCAGCAGGTCAGGCTTATGATGTATGAACCCTTCTCTCAAAACCTGTACAGAATTGCCATTAAACATAACCAAACCCAATCTTTTTTCCTTCCTTGAGACAGCCTTGCTAGTTGATGGGGGAGAATGCAGGGCAGTAGCTAACTGCAGGGCAACAAAGTGTTGATTTTTAAAATCAATAGAACTGTGGCTGTCTTCAGTGCTTTTAATAAAAAAAAAAAAAAAAAAAAAAAAAAAAAAAAAAAAAAAAACCCCNAAAAAAAAAAAAAAAAAAAAAAAATCAGACCTCAACAGCACTTATGTGAAAAACAATCCTAAGCTCAATAGCCACATGAACCAGCAGCACACATTGTGGCTTCTCTCTCTTCTACAAGGTAGGAGGAAAAAAAACAAACATTGTTCTCTCAAGATTATTTTAACCGCATTTCCTGCCAATTTTCTACCTAACCACTGAGTTGCAAAACCCAGACTTTCAAACAGCAGCAAAAGTTAATTCCAGATGTTTAAATTACTCCACCAGGAGTCCCAGTGATAGCAGGTTGGATCTAAGTGATGGGTGGTACGTTGATGCTCTAAAAATCTTTCATGACAAGTACTTACAGAAGTATTTATTTCCCCTTTAAAATAAGAAATTAGAAGCTAACCTTACAATCCTTTTACTCTGAAGTAACCCGTGTTAGGGAGATATATTTAGTTTGAACCTATTCATCACCTGCTCGAAAAATCTTGCCGTTTAGCAATGACGCAACTTAAGTAATCACTGAGTATCAGAATGAGAGAAGAATTACAGGCAGGGAAAGTTCGCCATAGTCCTTGCAAACATGCAGTACTAGTAAAGCTTTATAGATGGATCTGAAATCAACCCTAGTACTTTATGCCTTTGACCAGCAGTCAAAAAAAAAAAAAAAAAAAAAAACCAGAATAAGGGGATATGGACATCTTCGTGATGGGCTCTGTTGATGCTAAAGGTGTGAGAAAACATTAGCAAGCTGCTATGCATTACATGCTGCCTCTCAGAGAACTAAAAAAAAAATAAATCCTTGTATAGTGTTATTTGCACACACCTTCTCCCCCCAAAATCCGGTTCGATATGAAAGACAACTGGTGATTAAGCGTAGGAGAAATTTTTAAAAACCAAGTACTTTCTGCCATTTCAGTCTCCAATACAGAAAAGAATGAAGGATATTTTGCTGAGAACAATTTTCTAAGACACATTCCAGAAACAGCAAGAGGGTCAATAGACACACTGTCTTCTGCGTTTACACAGACAAAAAATGCAGCTCCTCAAGGCTGTTATGGTGGGAGTGATATGAATAACTGAAAAGGGCAGAAAAAAGCTTTGGCTGCTATTCAGCTGATCCACACTAAGTGGAACAGTTCAACTTCTCAGCAGTTGCTCTTGTCCAGAATGGCAGAGTTTCCAATCAAAACTTTGGTGTAGTTTTCTTTCTTCTTTCTTTTTTCCCATTCCCCCCCCCCTTTTTTTTTTTAAACCCAGACAGCATGTGAGATGCATCGCTGCCAGGCCACTGCCTGCCAAAATAGATCCCTCTTTGGTAAATCCAAGATCAGACTAAAATGCAAACACTAGATGAAAAAAAAAAAAAAAAAAAATCACTCCTGCCCTTCCCCTCAACTACCAACCCCTTCAAAATAACTTAATGATAAAGGCAGACTCAGAAACACTTCACCAATTTCAGGAATGCTTTCAATTGCTCACAGATTTTTTAGCTGCAGGCTCTGGTCCTCCCTCTGCAGACAACCTCACACAGCCGCTCTCTGTTACGAGTGGGCACCATCCCCAACAGCAGCGGGGCGCCTCTTGGTAGCGGCAACACTGGCAGCGTTTGCGGAATCATTAATAACAGTGGGAACTTTGCCATGGACTTCAAAACAGGATTTCAGGCTTTGATTTACATAGCCTCCAAATCAAGCTCCATTGTTTACTATTTTACAATAAGCAGTTTGGTCTCTCTGAACAGGCAAGCAGAAAGAGGTTTTGAAATTTGTTTTCCTGAAAGCAGGAAGATAGAAATGGGGAGAGCAAAATAACAACCGGGAAAAAAACAAAAAAAGAAATCCTTACTTTTAACATTAGAAGAGGTGGGGGAAAAATATCTAAGAATCTGTTGATTCTTGAAATCGTTTGGCTGAATATAACATACAAATGAGCAAACCACTGACAGGGGATGGAAAAAATCTTCATCACCACATCTCAGGAATTGTTATCTAGTGCAGTTGCATTCCACATAATTCTGCCAGACTATACAAGTGCTCACTAAAAAGAGATACACTATAGCAACAAAACCCCACTGAAGCTCTAATGAGAAAGATGGACCAAATGAATGGAGCTGGGACAGTAACACAGTAAGCACTCTACACAAGGCTCTAGCACAGCGCTTGAATTGCTCTGGTCACATCTACACTACTAAAAAATAAATAAATATCATATTGCAACAAGGACTCATCTAACTGTGCCAGTCCTATACTCATATGGCAGTCCTGCAGCATGACTAAAGTCACAGTTACTTGCTAATTAATCGAGTCCGACAGCTAGAGGTTACTTGAAATTTTACTTAAGCAAATGAGCCCAAAACTTTGGTTGCCTGGCTTTAGACTTCAGGTCTGCCACAGACCTGAAGTCTACAAATTTGAGCACTGTATTTCCCAGTTATAAACCAAGTGTATCGCTTTTCCTTTTCTATTGCGTCCAACCAATCGCCTCAATGCAGCCTGAAAAGTGTTCAGAACAGTCAAAACGTTGTGTAAGAGAAAGACCATTACATAAGAATTAAGAAGAGCAGCAAGCACAACCGTGACACGCACCAGAGAAGCGTGCCTCATTTCACTAGGGCAGTGTGCTAACTCTGCCTTAAATCCAAAAGTTTGCCTCCTTGCACTGCCATTCTCATGTCACAAATACTAAATATTTAAACTCTCCGAGTGACCAAATTGCAAATCCCTGCTAACAGCCAGTAGCTTGCCACACAGCTCAAAGAAACACAGTTCCACGGGGATACCTAACAACAGTTTATTACAAAAGAACAAGGTGTTCATGGTGGGTGGAAGGCTACGTGGACTTGAGAGAGGAGGTATAAAGAAAAAAAATTTATTCGGAGCACTGGCCAACAATGTTTAAATGATTTCTGGGGATCTTTTTAGTTGTACTAACATAAGCAATTAAATTGTGCAGTGTATAAACTTAAGTATTGAATATAAATAATGGAAATTATTTCAGGACTGTATGATAGATTGCTTAGCTCATAGTTTGAATACTGGGCATGGTTCTAGTCATCTCTCTCCAAGAAAGAATTTACAAACACAGTCAATGTTGAATAGATAGTCAGGGTTGAAGAAAGTTACCCACATGAATTTGCTACCCTTAAACCCCAACATTATGGGTACAATACATTCACATAAACTGAACAACTTACAAACGGTAAGCTAAATTCTGATGTCTCTGCTTTATTTTCCCTTAGTTCTTCAACAGGTGAAGATATCTGTTCTAATATTTTGACAGAATGACTATAAACAAGCTTTCCAACTGTATGTATAGCATAAACTAATTGCTTTCCATTAGCTAAGAACACTCATTATGCTTCTGATTCAAACTGCAGTTGACCCTTAATTCAGAGGCTGCTCTTAAACCTCCCCTTCACACCTCCTTTCCCTTCCCAACTTATTGCTCCTTTAGCAATCTACCTCCCAACAGAGTTGTATTGTTACAAAACTCAGTCACATTGCTGCGTAGAGCATGACTGCAGAGGAGTACTGCTAAGGGGAAATGTGAGTTCAGACGGATTTCCTTTGCTTACGCTAAAACTGACTGGTGCTTCTGTTCATGGATCTTTCAACACAGCGTATGCATGGGATACATACAGATAATACATCTTCTAGTCACTTCTGTTGCAGTCATTGACTATTGACTAGAAATCGAAACTCCTAAATTAGTCATGATTCCAAAAGGGAAACAGCTGCTACAGAGTGTCACAGACAGCAGGTTGTAAACTAGGCTTACTCTTCCAGAAATGCAAATGATTGTCCTGAGGGACTCCCTATGTTCACACGCTACATCACCCATTAGGAAGGAAGCAGTTCAGGAAGGAGATTGGGGTCTGCATAACCCACAGAAATAATGTTACTGTGACTCTAAGGGCCTTAAACCACGTTACCAAGACAAGACTCCACCTGAATTGATGGGAGATTTGATCCATGTCACAAGCAAAACCACAGAAGGGTTTGGCGAGCTCCATCGGTGGAGCAGAAGAAAAGCAGCTGCCTAACCTAAGTAAGACAAACTCAACACCACCCAGAGAACATTGGAAAACCTTGTGCAATATCTAACTCAAATAGAAATGCACAGGCCAGGCGACCTTCAGGACTCAGCCTTACGCTCCTTGCCTGCGTATTTCACTGAGACACTGCTGCTGCCCTTTTATAAATTCACAGCAGAGCATGGGAAAAGCAAAGCCTCTGAACTATTCACTGCAGTACATATTCCCTATATTAATGACAAACACTGTAGAGTTTGTCCACCTTCTAACATTACCTTTGCATGGCACTACACGTTCCAAAATGCCGAGAAGCTCACTATGCCAGCAGGTGCCTCGAGGTGGGCAGGAGAAGGAGGGCATACAACAAGCACTGTCACAGGGCAGGTGACTCAGCATCTCCTCAAAATTAGGCCCATTAAGTAGTTATGGTCTGCAGAAGGCAGGCACCCACAGCCTCAGGTTATGCTGCAGAGTTTACTGCTGACGGTCTTAATTGACTAAAACCTCAGTGACGCATGATGTGACAACACAGCACAGAGCCAGAGATGTTCCTCTACGGTTTGTCTGTGGGGTTTCAGCAATGCATGCTGCATCCAGCTCCACTGTGACTTGACTGCTGTTCCAACAAAGCATGCTGTAAACAGCGCGTGCAGGATAGCGCTGAAAACACACATCAGATTCCTCCAGAGCCCAAGTAAAAATAACTTAGTGCATACTTCGTTGTAAGGATGGGTAAATTCTTAACAAAGAGATTTGCGTCCTGCAGTGCAGCAGCCTACAGGCTGGAAAAGCAGTTTTACCACTTGACAGTAACTGTGCTCACACAGGCAGGAAGATCAACTTATTCCAAGAATCTTTCTAAGTAGCAGTATTTCTTCATCTATGTTTGCTAAGACTTTGCCACCAGTGATTCAGCTCATGACTACCCAGGGCAATGTAAGCGGACATGTCTTCTATGGGTAAGGAGGGACACATAGAGTCTTTACGTTGCATTGAAATTGATGGTGAGCACCTAGTGAACGTGGCATAAGAAAAGAGAAAATGAAGCTTCAAGCACAAAGCATCTGCAAATATAACTACACAGACATGCTGACTAGAAAATTAATGTAGTGGTGATGTTATATTGTAAGGTTTTATGCTTTTATGCCAATTTTAAGCTATTCTGGGACTCCAAAAAAACTTTGATACAGCAGACATAACCCGATCTGAAAGTTGCAGAACACTAGGGAAAGTTCTTAGAGATTTCAATAAACTTGAGATTACTTCTATTTCCCTCAGCTTCTCCACTTCAAAAACAAAACCAAAGGCCAGTACATCTAAAACTGGTATGTATCTCAGAGTCAGCACAGGAATAGAACTATCATTTTTTTCATTTCTTTTGTTTTTAGATATGACATAGGATTGAGCAAGGAACAGAGAGGAACAAATGGAATGATAATTCTGTAATAATAATTTTGGATATAAGTTTGGATAATTTTGGAGTAATTTTGATTTCAAACTGACAGCTGACTTGCAACAAGCTCAAGCAAGCTGTAAGCACCTAGGAAAGCAAATTCAGTAGGAAAACCCCATAACCCCAGAAAAGATGTCTGAATGTCTCATGACACAAATTAGATCTTAATACAAGCTCATCCTTTCCGGGTGTGGGTTGAAGACTTACTAAAGATCGGTCAGTCAAAACCCACAGCAAAACAAAATACTCACCCCATGTTTTCAGCAGTGTCAGAACCTTTCTGACTTAGGAGAGTTAAGGTCAAATTTGCACTTGATACCTTTCTATATCTACTAGTACTAAGCTACTTTCTAAACCCATGAGACATTTACATTAATCTCAAGACCACTCAAGGTGGAACCCTCCTAACATAACAGGAAGAAAAATCAGAACAAGGTGATGAGCCCTGACTTTAGGACAGCAGTTCTGGGAAGTCACGCACAGCTCATTTTTTACTGCTCAAAGCTGAAGTTTTTTTCTGGCAAAATTATTACCTAGGACACCAACACATGACTGCGCTACTCTTTAGCAGACGGACAGATCCTGCCTGACACTGAGTACCTCAAACCACTGTCTTCCCCCTCAACTGCTGTGCAAATCAAGAGGTAAAGCATTCACCCCTTCCCACAGCTGGCCGCAGTCACTTCCTCTTTAAAAGCAGATTTTGAAAAGTCTACATTGAAAATAAACCTTTAGAAGAGCCAGCTCTTTTTTTTTTTAATTGCAAGACGTCTGCAAAAGGCACCACTGGGTACCACATTATCCCATAAAGATGTCAGCTTTTTAGTGATTGCAGCTCTAAAGAGAAGGAACAAACAATAGAGCGCTTCCTTATATGTACACCAGCTTTGCACTGGCGACAGAGATCATTTCCCCAAATGGTCAAAAAATTGAAGCAGCTCCACTGTGGTTTTTGAAAGAGAACTGCTTTAAAGCACACATCCCACTGCGATCCAAACGAAGCTAAAGCTACAGTGATACCTGCAAGGTTTCCCAGTATTAGCATCGGCATGTTGCCCCATTTACTTAGTTTATAAGGCCAGTTCCACAGGACAGCTTTCTGCAGCACACTAAGGTTCCTACCCTGACTTTGCAAAACCAAACTGACAAAAACTTTGTGCCAAACTGCACTTTGTGTTGACACTTAAACATCTCTCTGCAAACGTCAGCTGCTGGTAATTTACAGGCTCAGTGCAAACACAGGGAGGGAGCTCAGGGCCCCTAATTCACTCTTGATTCCTGCATAAAGACCGTGGCCATTGCAGAAAGTGAATCCAGCCTTTTGCTCCATGTTCCTACCACCAAAAAAGGAGATTGGAAGAAACAAAGCTAAACACCCTGCCCTCTCCAAGATCAGCTACCAGACTCCCAGCTGCAAAGATGATCGAGCCCATACCGGCCACAGAAGCGGCACAGAAGGCATGTGCATTGAACCTGAGCTGGTCCTACAGAAGGAGTTTGGACCTAGGTGCAAGGTACCCATACTGCATCCAGTCCTACGTCTAAGCACAAACCTGAGGCCCTTGGCAAAACAGTCCTGGAGAAATAAGGAGGAAAGGAACTCTGAATTTGCTTCTCTGCCACTATTCTGGTTACTTATTCCTAGCAAACTGTAATACCAAGAGTTATCTCTTAGGCAAGGCGACATGAAGTGCTGGTAGCTGGCGGCTCTGTCACAGCGTTTCCTGCTGAGGTTGTCAAAGGCTACAACAACTGAAAGATTGAAAGATTTCAGAGCCTCACACAGCTTAGCATTAGGCAATTGCAGCTATATATTCTTTTGATTGCATGTGTCACTGTGATCACTGCAGAATTTTAATTCCATTACTCTGTAATGCATGATGCAAAAAATAGCTCTAGTGCCTGCTCATATTTGCAGGTACAAGCTAAAGCAGCCAAGGTGTCACTCTTAAGCTGAAGAAATGAGGGCAACCGATCCCATTGCTTGAAGAGCACCTCGTTCCGCCAAAGTGAATAGCGTTGGCTCTGAACACAGCCAAACTGTCTGCTTTCCTGGCCAGACAGATTTTTGGGAGCAGGAGTGCAGCAGCCAAGCCGTAAGGGGCAAGGGAAAAATCAGAACCACTGCAATACAAGGAGGTAAAAGTCATCGTATCACTTCATTTGAAGCTGAGCAGTTTCTGCATCTCCCTGGAGCGAGTCGGCAAGAGCTGCCCCCAGCAGCAGCGCTTGGTTAAACAATATCCTATTCTGCACCCGGGAGTTATGCAAGAGCGGTCCCAGTCACACGGGCCGAGGGAAGCAAAGAAAGGGCATTATTCACAGCCCGACATGGATGAACCCGGTTTAACACATGCACTTAGAAAACACTGTTCTCTCTGTTCAGTAATATTATTTCACATTCCACTCGTTTTGATAACCTTTTCCTTCTCCATCTACGCTGCTGACCAACTAGAAAGTCGACTCATGCCTTCTCCTGAGATTAGCCAACATACAACTGCAACAGGTTGGGTTTTTTTAATTTTTTTCCTGTCAAGATACCAGAGCCTCATTTTGCAAAAAATAATTTACAAATACATACAATAAAATGCCAGAGAAATTTAGAAGGGAAGGCCCTCTGCTTCACTTTACAGGGAAAGAGCACCAGGGTAGGGATTGCTTCCCAGAATTTACCTAATGCAATCAGATTGATATACAGCCTTTCACTCTGACCAGAAAAGGCCAGCCTTAGAAATAGATGTAGAAGTAAGGAGTTTCAGCCCTCTATTTCAAATAGCAAGTCATGTCTCTATATCCCTTTGACATCGCCTCAGCTTTGAAAAAAATCTAGGACAAGTCCTAATTTAATCTATGAAAAAAATGTATTCTAAAATCACTTCACACAGATAAAGCAGAGATGATCCTCCTCTGTCTGAAAACCCCACATGTGGTGTTACATCTTTAACAATCCTGTACATGCATTCATCTGTAAAGTGCCCTGCCAAATCCAGAACGCAACAAAGAATCAAATCTGCATGGTGAATTTACAACTAATAGCCAAGCAAATTACAAGACCACAGAAGTACTTTTTCTTTTAATATGCAATAGCACTTTGGGGAAATTTTCTGAGCTTCTTTTTCATTTACTGTCCTCATTTTTAATAGCATCCTTGATGCTATTTGCTACACAACCCCTATGATGCTCAGCATAGTAGAAACATCTTAAGATCCCACAGATGTAAAGAAAAACTTGTATTTGATAGTTTCCCGGGATTGAATTAGCCAGGAATAGAATGAAGCAGACCTCTTGAGGAGCAAAAGCTGCATTTTACAAGGGCTGTCTTGGACTAGAAAAGATCCCTTACCTATAATTCAGTTTCCTTTCCTGTCCCTGCAACAAGATGTTTGGTATATGTTATATTTTAAGCTTCAGGGTTTTTTTTTCCCCTTTCTTTTTTTGTTGCCTCAAAAAAAAAAAAAAGAAAAAGAAAAAGAAAAAAGAAAAAAAAAACTCCCTCTCCATTGCCCTGTCAAATGTTCTGGCTATTTTCTACCTATATGAATCAAACTCAGGAAGACAAAACTGCCCTTACACACTGTAATATGTACATCTACATTACTGCATCTTCTGAGCAGATATGCAACACCAAGAAGTGAAGCAATTTAAACACACTTCTCCCTCTCCATTGCTTCCTTAAGTTACAGGTATATCACTGGACTTGGACATTTAAACTTCAAGCATGCTTCTGAACATCCAATTTTGAATCAAACTAAAGAGAAAAAATATTTCAAGACGGAAACTGAGAAATAAAAATAAAAGCTATGCGCCATCTGTGACAAGCATGGATTCCAGGATTCTGCACAACCTGAAAAGCTGTCCTGCTGTAAAGCTAGGACCATGAACAACAGTCCTGGTAACACTTTATTGCAACCAATTACATCAGGACATCTTCAAAGCGTTGCTCAAAAGGCAGGAAGTTCCACTTGGATCATAGAGCAACCGACAGTGTTGTTAGTTGAAACTGATTTTGCATAAGCTCATTCAGAGCCATGTCAGCTATGTTAAACTCAGATACCACCTTACTGAAAAACACCCAACTGTATCTGTTTAGAATTTTTATGCAAATATAGGTCACTGCAGAGATCTCCCTATGTTTAATTAACCTATGGACTGACTTAAGTGAGGCATTAAGCCTCAGAGGGTTTATCCAACCAGCAGAATTGAGCAACTAAACCGATCACATCCATGTTTACAAACAGCCTCTCCACCCTCTGGCTTACCTTTTCAACATCTGCTTTTGTAACATTGATGTCAGCATCCATTTTCTCAAAATACTGCTGTGCTCGATCAGCTTCTTTGCAATCACGTTCAAATCGCCTTTTACTCTGAAAAGGAAAAATAGAAGCCTTCATCATGGGAAAGAAACACGGTATCAAAATCTACCTAAAATCAATACATGTCCCTAAACTGACTGGCTGTTGCATCTGTCAGATTTTAGGACTCGCTTGTTTTCATTGGAATATATTTCCATATTAAACAACTTCAAAAAACAAAGTTACCAGAAACACATGTTCTGTTCCGTTCTTCAGGCTGCTTGTAGCATGCTTGTAGATGCTAGTAGCATCTCTTCTGCTTTGGTAGACCAAATAACTCCCAACACTTAACTCCTCACTTAACTCCTCACTCACAACAAATATACAACACCAGAATTACAAAGATTCACACATTTGCAAGTAGGACTTTTGGTTACTGAGATGCTGCCTTTCTCTATCATCTCCTCTACTTACAGTCTCATTTTTCATTCATCACATGAACAACAATTCCAATGTATTTACTTTTGAGAAACAGCACCTTACTCAAGAGGTGGTACCATTCAATTTATTCACGCAGTACAAAGCTATACAGAGGAATATCTAAATACGACCCTTAGAGACTCTGCATTCCCAGCAATTCTTAGCACACTTTTCAAGTCATATCAAATAAAATGCTACTCACGATAGACACAGATCCCACAGAAAGCCAAATGTACTATTAAAACAGACTTTTTTGTGCCTACCAATGTATTTAAGACAGCAGAGTTTTAAAAATCCCATTTCTACAGCTTTTATCCGTACATCCTTCTTTTTCCAAATATAATGTTTGGATCCAAGTCTATGAAAACAGTATAAAAATGACTTAAATATCTGAGGAAGTTTCCACTTACTGCCTCAAGTTGTTTCCAGCAAGTTTCAATGTGTTGCTGTGCCTTTCTGCCATCATGGAAGTGCTGTTTAGAAAAAGAAAAGAGAAAAAGAAAACATTTTGAACAACAAAAGAACAAATACCCAATTATGCTCAAGGAGTTCCAGGAAAAAAAAAAAAGAAATTGTTCTGACAGCTGTGTTCTGCAACATTGGTAAATTGAGCAGGTGTATGATGACTATCTAATGTCTCAGCAGGCTGCAGATGTATATTTGCATCAATTATAGTGGTTAGTTTGACTAAGGCTAATTAATCCCTTTAGCAATTCTACCTTGTATTGTTCACTGTATCTTGTAATTATTGGTTTCCCATACCACAAAATCTGAAGCACTTTTATCTGAAGAGTATTTCTTTGGTTACTGTCTGAACATTAGCAGTAAATTAAAATTTCTCTCTGCATGGAATGTACCAAGATGCCCTTGATTGGCATATTCTAACAACTGATGTTTGTCCTGATTTTCATTCAGACTCAATATAAAACCCTCTTCTCCCTAGTTACTGGCTGCGTGCATGAGGCCAGCTGTTCATTTCTCTTGAGAGGTATTCAAGTCTTTGGGTCCCTCCAGAAACCCTCCTCTCCCACACATTGGGGGTCCGCGTGCATGTGTGCATACACTAAAGTGTTACAGAAGTTTTAAATATGTGATGTCAGCTTGTAAATGACAAGGAACTTCTGACATGCCTGTTTTAACCCATACACAATGCTCTTCATCAGATAACTTAATACACTTTAGATATTACCACCTCTATCTTCCATATGCCTCATTTTTCCTCAGGATAAGCAATTCAGTCAAGATCATCACTTAACTCAAGGGCTCAGCTCCACACGGGAATGTTAGCACAGCCCCCAACGGACCGCTAGAACAGGCTACTCCCCTTACAAACCACCTTGTAAAATAAGTAATACAGCAACCTGCAAATAGGTAGAGAGATGCCTTTCTGCTGTTATTATTTACCGGCAATTACAGTGTTTTACTCAAAATACAGGTATGGTTTCACACAATAAACTTGAAAAATAGAGGTCTGATATTGCAGATACTCCCACTGCAACTCACTGCAGTTCCTGCATTCTCAGGCCCACGTGTCATCAGACATTAGGTGTATCTTAAGCAACATGATACCAACAGTCTGTCAGGGTAACAAAGCTCTAACTTCAGCCTGCCATAAACTGTCAAAGTTCGAAAAATGTGCCTGCAAGCACTTTATAATTGGCAGCTACTTGGTTTTCTGCAATCTTCCACTAAAGCAACTGGCGTTTTCCCTGTTAGAGAGGCAGGTTTCTAAGCAAACCTACTAGCGACATTTCCTAGCTGCCTTTCTGGCTCCACCAGACACACCAGTAGAAAGCCCCAAAACGGCAATTCTTTTTCACGCCACGTCCAATAGACTTGTATCACCTTAAAAATCACAACAACCTTCAACTTGTCTGTGAGAACAGAACACCACCCTGCTGTCCTGAGCGCTCTGGATACCATTACCTGTGGTCCCCAACACCAGCTGTTAAGGAGGGATGCTCACCTATAGCTGAGGATAGGGGCACTCTATAGTTTTAACTTTCCGCATAGTGTTTATCTCTGCACAAGAATTCTCAGAGCAAAGAGGCACAATGTCAGTAATACTTTAATCCTGGGTATGTGCCGTGCTCAGCTCCAGCTCTACTCCGGCCTGCCGAGGAAGGAGAGCTGGGCTATGGAAGGGAATGTATCCGACAGCCTGGCACTGCTGCACCTGGGGAGAGAGACCTTTTGCCATGAACTCAATGCTACTTGTGCAGTTCGGACCCCAGCCCACCATGCTAGGCTTCTCAAAAAACTCAGTCTCCACATTATGACATTAAAAAAAAAAACCAAACCCTAGACATCACTGTAAAACTGCTGGGGCAGTGGGGAAAGGCTCCAAATGATTTTAGTTCTTTTTGTAGATCTCCATTTCCTTTCAACCCTGCATGTGACAGATACGGCATTTTCCTTGCCAGGGCGCTCTGAAACGCTCCTCATTTCAGGCTTGCTTTTGTAATTAGAGTTTAGGAAAACAGTCCCAAGGAGCAACAAAAACATTCCCAAGGAACAACTGTAATTTAACACTACATTTTTCAACATTTTGCTAAAGAGCATGGAATTCGCAACAATCTTTTAAAAGCAAAGCTGCAAGTAAAATGACTTGGCTGTCTTCATATGGCATTTCCTGCCTCCACCAGCCCTCGGTGTGTGCTCCCCTCGTCACTGGCTCCAGCTTCACTGGAGTGTAGGAAGGGACCTGATTCAGGAACAGCTGGCCTGAGTGAAACCCAGTGCTGTCAGTGACCCAGAAACCTCAGGAAAACAACATGCCAGGTTAATTTAACAGAACGCAATTGTATATAGGGGCTGAAGGATGAGCTTGGAATCAAAAGCCTATCGGATAACGGCACCACCCTGAGCTCATATTTTTAAACCGCTTTGTAGTTAATCAATAATGGAATTTTAATTTTGCACAAGCCATCCCTGTTATTGCCAAGTTTGCCTTCTCTGTAAAATAAACTCTACAAGCTGCTGGAGGTACATATGAGAGAAGCTGTAAGCCTGGGCAGTACAGCTGCATCACGTTCAGATTTTGCTGCTTAGTGGGGTTTTTTTGTGAGAAGCTCTTTTACAGAGATGCAGCACTGAGGCGTAAAATGGGCATTACTGAAGTTTATTAAATAGTGAAACTGAGGAGCCGATGTCAAGTGACAGTCTGATAAATACAGGTGCATCATGTTTTGGAGATTTCGGTGCAATATTGCCTTTTTTTAATTCAACTATTTTCTAAATATATTCATAACCCCCAATTCTTGTATTACCCCACATATATATACTTGTTATGAGAAATAAAGCTACACATGATAAAAGACATAATATGTAACAAGAGCAGCTCTGCTTTTGCAAATCTTTTGCCCCCAAAGGATGATTTCTGCCTTCCAAAAATTTTGTTTTATATAAAGCAATTAAGCGAGAACTTCTAACTATCTATATTTCTTCCCTGCCCCCATTTTATGGGTAACAAAATTGAGTACAGTTAAGTGATCTGCTTAAAGTCATACAGGAAGCCTTGAGCTTCCTCAAGCCCTGTACTATCTTCAACTTCCGCAAACTCATTTCCTTTACTTTAAAATCTTCTTCAACAGCAAATGTCTTCTAGCTTCCCCTCCTCCCCCCCCCAAAAAAAAAAAAATTAGCAAAAATAACTTGAAGATCAATTGTTCCTTGATAAGGTTTCAAGATACAAGTTCCAATTTAAAGAATATTTTTAAGCAAATGAAATAATTGGTTATTCTATACCTGATGATTCAGCAAATGGGAAAATGACAAATTATTTAGAAAATCATATGGAAAACTACCGTTCTTAGTCACACACATTCCAGCAGCACACAGCAATGAATTTAAAGTAGTTGACACAATATAGAATATTACGTTTTTTTTCCCCCCAAACTAATGCACCTTCATAAGGCTTTCTATTGTAAAAACTCAGATTATAAGCAAGATACCAAATTAATGAATCACACTTGAAGTGTGCCAGTAAGATGTTTGCGGCAATGGTGTTCGTCGTTCACATGCCATGATTTCCTCCATGCTTTTCAGCCATATCCACAACATTCGAAGCACAATCTGAACAATCCATTGTTGGTCATGTTTTGGCTGGACATCTCCATCCATTCTACACTCACAAGATAAGACCCAATAATCTAGGTTTCAGGTGATCTCACTAGATTAGTTAAGACTTGAGAGATTTTCAGCACCGTATTAAGTTGCTTGTATGAAGACTGTGGAGTAGATCAACTTTTTAAAAAGCATTCATTATATTCTAAAACTCCCAGCTCAAGGAACACTCAGCTACAGTATAAGGAAGAAGAGTTTTCGGAAGAGTAGGAATCCACATAAAGACACACTAGGTGCATGAGGTTTTTTCCTTTTTAAATCAAGTCATCCCAATCAGTGTGCTCTCCTCACTACCACGCTGGCTGTGTTTGCAACAGCTGGGGAGAAATCCTGGCTGCTGCGCAATCAAAGACAAAACTCTCTTTGACTTTTGTTTAGGCTCAGATTTCACCCATGTTGATCAAAACACTGGGAGCAGCGAGCAAGCTACCTACAATCCAGCCCCTGTTACCGCCAATACTGCTACAATAAGTACCAGCGGGATATTTTTGCAAAATTTTCTTGGTATGCAAAGGACTTTACATAGCCACACAGCTCCCAGAGCAGAAAACAAAAGCTTGTTAGAAGACGTCTCTTACCTTCTTTCTGACCTTTTGAGAGGAGTAGAAGAAAAGTAAGATGTAGTTAAAAGCATCTTATGAAGGACAACACAATCCAATAATTTTGCCGAGGAATTTCTGGGCAGTTTTAAATGAAAGAACCGCCTGAAACATGAGGCTATCAGCATGACAACAGGGCTGCTTATGCTGTATCAAAAACTGACCATGTGAAACAGTTTAAGAAAGGCTGTAACAAGACAGCCTTGATTTTCCTTAAGGAAGTGAACAGCAATTGATTGCATGGTTACTTAAGATTTGCACATCTATAGTCTGTTTATATTAGAAATAGTAACAAAAATAATCTCAGTTGAATTATAGGCATAGCATATTGTTCATTTGACAACATCCTATATAAGAATTTTCAAAAAAAGAGATATATGACAAGGCTGCTTCATTCTCTGTTCTCAAACTAGGTAATACAGCACACTGAAAAAACAGTTGCCTTTTACTTCTGTAACTGGGACTCTCAGCTCATATTGATATTCAATGTAAACACAGTCCCAGCAAAGCAGTACTTCCTCCTCCAATTCAAACTATCTCCATCTTTGTTACAAGTGATTCTTAAAATAATAGCCAGTGAATAATGCATACCGGAAGCGGAAATTAGAGAACATTATTTTTTCCTCAATTTTCTCAGCTCAATTTGCAAAAAGCCTTGTCAAATGTTTTTCTTTTCCTGGCTGCAAAGACAGGAAACAGCCTCCTTAGAAGGAATCTTTGTTTCCAAGAATAGCAACATGCTCTTGAAGCCTTATCGCTCTCATTTGTAGTAAGAGTAGCGTAAGAGAGTCCTGTGAACGCTGACATGAAACACATGATCTTCACAGGGGTTCATCATTGCTACTACTTTATATTGTGGCATAACCCTGTTCTCCTTTGCAAACTTCCATGTGAATGTTATTCTTAACATGTACCTATCAGCTAAGTCAAACCTGGAATAGGTTATACAAGCATCTATTCAAGGCTGATGGCAATTCGACTTCAATTATCCCCTGCTGAAGTGGTGCATTCCAAAGGAATTCCAGTTACAGACCACTAAGACCAAAGCGATTAGCATAAACCTAAAAGACACTGTGGCAGTAATATTTATGGTAACTTGTCATTTCATGCTATGTATGACAGATTAAGTCCTTATACTGGGAATAACTCAGAACTGAATAACTTCTTCTCAGGCACAGAGACTACGGTGCTCTCAGCAGAGCAGCAACGCACTCCCACAGCTTTGCAGGACACCTCTGTGGGAGCAGAGCTACAGGGATCCTCAAGAGCACTCTGCTCTGCTGGCCAACTCTTCGAGCAGTCCTGCTGAACCATCTGGCTTCACGGCAGCAGGCCAGAAGGCCCTGGATTCAGTGAGCACAAACACAGGTTGGACAGGTCGTTTGGAGATTGTGTACCCCACTCAAATCCATCTTTGGGGATTAATCAGATCCTTAAGAGTACTCTGGCACAGCTGGGCTTTTATGAGAGCCAACCTATGGGTCCAACATCACTACTAAAAACTATGGCATAAAGAAAAGAGTATTGTGTTTTTAAATCTTTCAGCAAGGATAAAAGGAGCATGCTACTCTAGCTTCCACTTCCCAGTCTCATCACAAAGTGTCTCCTCCACTGATCCACATCAAAGAGATGCCATCTCAACAGAATCTCTCTTCCCTCCATAGAAATGGTCTGTGACAGTCCTGTACAACTGTTGCAGTGATAAGAAAACTAGATGTACAAGTTAATGCCTCAACAGGCAAAGAAATACTTACTGCTCTAAATAGCTGTAACCTTGTAGCTGTTTCCATATAGCCTTCATGGATGCGTACACCCACAGTATTGAGGTGGGAGTATTGAGACTTGCATCAGATATATAAAATACTAAATGCTAACTATAATGCCAGCTAAACATGCCCACATGTTTCATGTGCCTCAGGCCTTGGATAAACAGCATTTGCACACAGTTAAGGTACACTCTACTAGCATGGCTTTATTGTTGCTGTTTCATTTTAGGCCGATCTCTGCAGCTGTCTGGATAGAGGACAAAGGGAAAAATACATACGTGGCTGATGATCAACCTCTCTTGCCCTCAGGCGTTTCACAGTCATGCACTGAGCAGGAAACATTACTGTCAACGGAAGACATCTCTCATCTTCTCCTTCTAACAGGGTGTTGCTCTGTAGTATTATATTCGGGCTAATTCACAGAAAACGTAACTACATTTGTTTGTAACCATATTTTGTTTCCCTATCAGAATCCTTCATGATGTAAACAGAAGCCAATTTATTTATTTCAACTATTATTTCATAATTCAATGTACCCCTTCAAAACTAGGAATAGCTTGATATTAAGTCCAGTGGTCTCAACTGTAACCCTGCTAAATCCAAAGTTCACATTATACCTTTCAGCTGGATGGGATATCAGTACTAGTTTCCCACACAAAAATGTTTTTGGAAACTTTCGTAATAAGCACTTGCTTTTTCCATCCCAGAACAGTCCTTCACAGCAGGATTAGATGATATGTACAAATATTTAACACAGCTTCATTACATTTGTGCCACAGTTTGGGGAAAACCAACAAACACTCAGTAGGAATATACAGAATTTATTATGATCTTTCCTAAACCATTTTCTGCATTCCTTCATTTCTTACAGCTACTACTTAACACTCTACCAGTACAATTTAACTTAATGAAATACAGCTGAAGTGTCTTGTAAGGGAGAGAGGGTGAATATGTAGTTCGATCCTTGTGCAGTGTAATTATCAAGTACAACAAAGTCTCCCATAAATGCACAGAGTTTTCTTTCTGTTTGTAAATAGCTCCTGCAAAGCTTCTACCTCTCAACATAACTATTTATTAAAGTTTAATTTTTATACCCTTAGATTAAAGCTAAATACTTCTAACTCCATTCACGGGGCAGTAAGCTGGAAGTGGGTTAGTCACAGAACAAGAGCCGAGGAAAGCTCAGTTTGAATCGTGTCAACCTGAAGTTTGACAAATCGCTTCCTTACACTGTCTCTCTCTCTTTTCCTCTTCCTACTACCTGCTTTGCCACTAATTTGTCATTTCTGGAAGGCGGCAATATCTCTTTGTACCTCTGCAGCACAAAGCGCAGCTGTGCTCCAAACACATGGAGACCTTGAGGCACATCCAAAACGCAACATGGAAAAATCCATTGTGCACTTGACAGGGTCGTATTCTGCCATCCTGTCTCACGCTTGCATGATGCATTACGCCGTGAGAAATCCTGTTGAAAGCCACAGGACTATTTGCAGAACAGGGCACTATTCAGAATGAATGAGCATGGCAGAATTCCTACAATTATTTACTTTTCATCAACACCTGAGAGTCTACAAGAAACAGAAACTCCTCTGACACGTACGCCCCTTGTATGAATACACACAGGAGGGTGCACACACTCCACCATGAAGAACCAGACTATTTTTGCCCTCACAGTACCCATAAGGATGCATTCATTCCCTGTTCCCCTTCTATCCCGACACAAAATGGAACGTCTTGATATCACGTAAATTCTCTCCCAACCACAGAATCCCAGTGCTGCACCAGTTCGGTCTGCAGCAAAGCTCTTGGCTTGTACTTGACTTTCATGCTTGATTGTATGGAGCCAGTCTACCCCCAAGGGGAGGTGGAGGTAGAGGTGAAAGCAGCAGCAGTAATAAGAGGGATAGTTCATGACTCCCAAATACATTTTTAGCAAAGCTGACACGAGGAACGGCTGTACAGAGCAGCTGCTGCCAGAGGACACCATGAGTCAGACCTAGATTGTGACCACAGATCTAAATCAGAATTGTCCCAGGAATTAATTCTTGAACTTCTATCCAGACAAACTACAGTATTGAGGGTTTTCTTCAGCCACAGTTGAGAGAATACCAAACCAAGCTATCTCCTGTGAAGCTTTAAGAAAAAAAAAAAAAAGAGGGAATTATCAATGCTTGGGCCACACTTGCTCAGAAGTCCTCTTAGGTGTCACCCAAAAAGAAGATAGCAAAAAAACCCCGCAGTGTCTAGATTTTATTTTTAAATAAAGCAAAGCATGCTCAGTAACCTGGCAGGAACAGCCATGTAGAGAACAGATTCCCTCACCTAAGCAATCAAAATGCTGGTGATCTTTCTTTCACATGGAGACTACCTGGTCTGCTTAAGAGCTAGTATCACAACCAGCAACAGTTGCAATAGGTGGGAGTAGAACAACCCTTGAATACATTTCCAACCTGGAAATGTATTACCTGTTAATGCTCATGAAGTAAACTCCAAACACCTCTCTTGACATTACTGAGATCATCTCCTTTTCTTTTGTCACAGACAAGCAGGATTAAGACACAAATCCATAATAGTGCAGGGCCCTGGCTCAAACTTGACACCTTCCACAGCTACCCCAAGGGAAGGTTTTGGTGAAATTGAGGTGACTCAAGGAATGATGGCAGAGGCAGGTTCTTTCCCTGAACCACTCTGGGAGGCAATCTCCAACTCATTTGTGTGACTTGGTGATGGAGGTCTTCATACAGTAAAGGGGAATTCAGTTGCATGCATCTGGCCTCAAGAACCTCAGAAGGAAGCACGACCTTCACACGTAGCATAGAAGTGAAATTTGAGCTTTGAAACAGCTAGCAAGATCCTGGCTGAAGAGGAGAATTACTCACGTGAGAGCATGGACACACTAAGATCAAGAGAATACAAGAAGCTGAAGTGAGGAACTGTACTATAAAGAGTTTCACTTCACTAGACAGCTAGGAAGAACTGAAACAGTGCAAAGAGTTCTCCCCCTTGCACACACTGTGTGTGAAAAGCTAAACTTCAGTGACTGCAAGGGCAAAACAACTCATCTGGTACAACAAAAACATCAATAAGGGCTATCCTATGGAAAAGGAATGATATTAAATTTTCACAAAAAGAGTCTTTGCCTGATTTTCCTTACTGGTTTCTGATGATCAAAACCCAACATGCAACAAAGCACATGATCTATAAAAACATAAAGGTGACTCCCGAGCCCCAAACCAGGCCAGAGAAAAGAGGAGCTGTCTTTTCAACAGCGCCAAACCACTGTGAATTTGCAAATCATCCCACTTGTCCAACCTCCAGACTGTTCTGCCTGGTTTTAATTAGCTGCTTTTTCCCTTATTTTCACCATTAGCAACTATCTTATAAGGAAAAACATGACATAGGCAGCCGTCAAGTACACCTTTCACAGTAGTCAAACTAATCCAAAATATGTAAAAATTGCACGCCAAATGAATTTTATACAGCATAAAGCCACTGTAAGGCTTTATATACCACCAGGTTCTGTGCTGCTTATAGGGTATGGCCTTGTACTTGTCAAGGAAAAATAAAGAAGTGGGATTAATTATTGTGTGATCTAATCATCTGCTGGTGTAACCTCACTTCAATCAATAGAGCTAAATGAGCATGAAAACAGAGTAATACAGGCGTGCATCAGACCCCACGTGTTTAAAGATCACCAACCTCATCCTGCATGACTATTAAACGCAGAATTCCTACTGCATATCAAAGGGGTTTCCTTTGAAAACAGAAGCTCTTGGCTGATATATTTGACCACTTTCTGCTGCACCCAAGCCCATCTTTCACACATTTATCCTTATGACACCTCTGAGCATCATTTCCAGGTGGGAAATTACACCAAAAAGAACAAGGGTGCTCATCTATCTCAGTCATAGTGAAACCACTGGAAATTTGTATCATTTTACAGGTATTTGGACACCCGAATGACTTAACTGAAAGGATACATGATTCTGTGGACAAGAATGTGGGTCTCCCAATTCCTATGTGCGGCCCTAGCCCCAGAAGCGATCATCTTTTCTTACAGCTTAGAGCAACTTGGTGGACTTGGTAATGTTAGGTTAATGGTCGGACTCAATCTTAAGGGTCTTTTGCAACCTGAATGAATTCATGGTTCTATGAACTTGTAGCATAACAGCTGATGATGTATCAAGCAGTGAGCATGAGAACTCTGACAGGAAAATTTCTGGAAATACCAAGCCATTCATCAATTTGTATCATAAAAGGTTTTGCCAAAGCATCAGCCCTCTGTGATATTTACACAGCAATCACCCTCCCCTCCTGCAGCTCCCCAGCATGATTGATGCATTTGTATTTCACAGTATGAAATGAGAGAAGCTGTGTATGAAAAATGCCTGAAGGCAGAAGCGGTTTCCTTTTCAACACCATTTGCTCATAAATGAGAAGTCTACAGGATTCAGACAAGGATTCATAATTCTTTTAGTTTATATTCAGATTACAAGAATAAAGCCACCATCCACGACTGTCATCTGTTTTCTGTTAAAGTCTAAGAATTATCAGCAACAGGTAAATACACTGTCAGTTGGGTTTTTTTGCTGTTCCCATGCTGTTATCACTCGATCAATATTAGAATAATTTTCCTGTCATTCACCCATTTCTTATGAGCCATACTTACTACAAAACTCTACAAACAAAACAAAAAAGCAATAGTTATTGCCCACATTCTTTACAAGATAGCAAGTCTTTCATCGTACTTAAATATCTAACAGATATTCCAATCATGCCCATATAATTGAAAAATTATGTAAAAAAACATTAGAAGTGACAGAAAAATGACATACTAGAATGCTTTTTTTTGCTTTGCTTATTGTACAGAGTCCATGCTAAATAAAGGGTCATAGAAGTGGCTGAAAAAACATTTCTCATCACAGCTATATGTAAAACATCCTTCCATGTTGCTGCCAAAATATTATGTCCCTGAAAGATTACGCACCATTCTGCAAATTAAAGATATGCCTGTTGACTCACCTTCCTAATACTATACTGAGGATAAGATAGTAATTTCCAGGACTCTGAGTCTGCACAACACTTCAACATGTGCTTAACGTTTAGTGGGACTATTTATAAATGCGAATGTTTTGCTGGGCTGAGCAGGAGTACTTTTGCACTTTCCATAATGGACCAACAATTTCGAAATGAAATATAGTGCACCCTGATGCTCCATTGCCTTATTGTACTTTGCTTAGTCATTTCATACCTGTGTTACGAGTACTCGTAGTGATGCTTAGAATAGCTCTTTTTTGCCCACTTATCCCAGGGATAAAGGGGTTCAAGGCAAGGAAGAAAATTCACATCTCAACTATATGCCTGGCAGAGCTGGTGACAAGCAAATTAATCAGCTTTGAATGTTTACTGTAGCAGGCACATAGGTTCCTAAGCTACTAGCTAAAATAGAGTACTAACATAAAGCTCCTAATTCTACCAGCATGGAAGGATAACAGGTTGAAAACCAGATTCCCCACCTTCACAAAACAAGACAGGTCCCACATTTCTTGTTAGAATAATTTTTTTTAAAGTTCTGTTGACCAGATCTGGCCAAGCAGCAGAAAAATGTGAACCCAGATCCTAATAATTCTTTCAATTGGTCTCAATAATACAGTTTCTCTGTTTATTTCAGGCTTTACCCAGTGCTGCTGGACTCTTCCCTAAACAAGCTTTTGGCTAACAAAGCCTTCAGCACAGATGGGTCTCTGACCTTATTTAGCAGGCATTCTCCTGAAGGCATTGCTGTCTGATTTTATAACATTTGATTCAAATGGTTCAGTGACTTGGCGAGGGCACGTAACCCACTTTTTTAATGGTTGGTTCACTAGCAAAGCTCATGTTTATTAACTACAAATAACTTAACATTGAACTCCCCTACCACTAATTATCTATCTTAAATAGAAATTAATTATGAATAATAAAAACGATCAATTACCGATTTCCTCTCTTGTTTCAGCTCCTGCACATAGCGTGTTAACTCTCCAGTGATAAGAGAGGTCATGTTCTCTGAAATGACCTCATGCTGTCCGGCATAGTCATTCATTTCATTTAAAGTGGCTAGGAAGGCTCTAGTTGATGTGTACCTGCAGAGGACAAAAACGCATTTTGCTTTTAGTCCCTTTCTTTTCAGAAAGACACACTGCAAAGGGAGGTTGTATCCTTCTTAAGCATTTAGTATTGCTACATGAGGCTGAATATGGATTAGCACAGATTCACTTGAAGGAATTTCACAAAAGGAAGCCTATCCCACACACTGACAGTTGTCTAATAAATTAATCTCGATTTAGACAGTTTGACATTGGCTCTTAAAATATCACAGTTTTAGAGTGCTAGTTTTTTTTTATCAGTACAGCTCTGGGACTTCACTATACTAATCTCTATTCACCAAACATTTCTAGTTGCACTTTTTCAAGTCCTACAATTCAGTGCACAGTCATCACCATACTCTACCTTGCAAAATCCTGTCTAAGCAACCAACTTTTTGGCTAGCATAGTGCAGAAAACTTTTCTTAGTGTAATTTGGATTTAAACCAGCTATAGTTTATAAAGTTTTCAAAAAGGTAGTGAGTTTACTAACTGGATGTTCATTGTCAACCTCTATTTTTTAGTACCTTCCATTGCAAGGTTTATCTCCTATACAAGATTCCATGTATTATTAAGAGGAAGAAACAAACATCTGTGGCACACAATTTCAAAACAGCAGATTATGTCACCATCATCTTTAGCATAGAGCCAACAGAGCTGCACAACCCCAGCTGGCTGTGCTGGTCAGCTGGAAAAGAGCAGCTTTGAAGTACTGCACTTGTACGTACTAGAAAAACAATTGACATTAAGTAGTAGTGGTCCGCACTGATAACATCACCTAAAGGTGAAAAAGCAAAGAGGGAGAGATTTAGAGGAAAGATTTAGATTTGAGGGGAGTGGTACAAGTAGGGATGAAAAAGACAGAGAAAAAAAAGCAGGAAAAGACCTAAAAAAAAAAAAGACTAAATTGTAGTGTGATACAAGCAGCCACATTCACAGTCAAGCTGTGGTGCCTAGAGAGAAATCCCAGCTGCAAAAGACAGGGGATCAAAGCCACAGAACTACAGACTGACAAGAAGTTTGAAAACAGATCATTTTCAGACAGGCTGTCTCAAAGCACTGTCCGAGGCACCCAAAGGTCGCATGACAAATCCTCAGACATTATTTAGAGACATGAGGAAACTATACTGAGGTGAACATTATATTTAAAAGGGCAAAGGATACACAGGACCTTCTGTGCCACATCACATGAATCATTTAACTCCAATATTCTTAGAGTGAAAGATGTGTCAAAAAATGGTTGTAGTAAACTCAAAATACTTATTTATAGTACAGCTATCCAAAGGCAGATTTATTCCTAATCCCAGGTACAGGCCAAAACAGCTGATGTGCTGGTAACACAAGCTTCCTTGTGTAAATAACTAATATCTCAGGAAATAACTGATTCCCAAACAATGTTAACTAAGAATACTTTAAAAAGAAAATGAAAAAGCTGTTATCTCTGTTAATACAAGCCACTAGAGTTGCTGTATACAGCAGCTTGGGGGTCTGATCCAAAAATCTAAATTAATATAATCATACAGTTGCATTTGTACCCAAACTCATTTGAAATGTTTCAAATTCCGAGGTCAAAGGTTTGAGTCTGCTGCCAGGCTCTCCAGAGGCAGCACAGCCTCCTGCAATGCAAGGCTGCAGGGTCAGACTCCGCGATGCTTTCATTCAAAGCTGACACTTTACAAAATACTGACATTAAAAAACAGAGCACTCTAAGGAAAAGGTTCTCTCTGGCTTATAGCCCGTCTGTTGGAAAGCTCCTCCTCTAGAAAGTTCTCTTTAAAGAATATCTTAAATCTCATCTAAGGGCAGGAATGATCTTAGCGACATGTGTTCTATCATCACCTGCATCCCCATCCGCAGTGTCACTCACTGAAGGAGTTGTGCTTTGCAGTCACTATCTGCAAACACCACCTAGTCCCCGGCCACCAGGGAGATACAGTCTGAGCACCTCCATCAACAGCTGAGGCCATGCAACACCCTCCAAGAACACCAAATCAGATGCCAATCCATCCCAGGATACTGGGAGTACAAACTACATCCTTCACCTTACTCTTCAAGAACCACTGGTTTCTCTGTTGTGTTGTAACATTATCCCTTTAGTAACATGTGTTTCTGTGTTGTCAGTCCATTTGAGTAATTTAATATTTATGCAGACTGCTCAAGTTCAAGTTTCATGCTAACATTAACAACTGTTTCTGTTCCTGCTGAAAGTAGTTAAGAGTTTGGTCATTCCCTTCCAAGAGCCAGGATCATGCTGTCTGGATTAAAGTTTTTAAGGTACATGATAAAAACAAAACCAACTCCCCTGCAACCAGGCATCCAGAAACCATAACATATAAAGGGAACTGAGTAGTTACCAAATCCACTCCTTAGTATATACCTTATCAGCCTATTTCTGCATCTATGACTTGTATACTTTTCACCTGACTTTAAAATTTTTGGTTTACAAACCGAATCCTAGTTGGTAACCCAACCTTTTCCTCTTCCTCCATCAATGCATGCTCACCCAGCAGTGGATCATGAACATACCTGTACTCTTCCTCTTCTTTGGAGTTCTTTTTGGGTTGGTATTTCTTTGACAGATTCCTAAAATTAAAAATACATATATATAATTACATTTAAAGTCATCTTTAAATTAACTGCACGCACACACATTCTGCAGGACTTCAGTTTTTATTTGCAGTGACTAGGCACCTTCTCAGAAGTATGACTGCAACTAGGCTTGGACTGCGTTGCGGTAGCACTCAAAGAAAGCACAATGCTTCAGTCTCTATAACCGCAATAAAGTAGCAGATTCTGAACCTGAGAAGTTAAAAAATTAAGGTCACAATGAAGTCAATACACCTGAGTTCTAGTTCTGCTGATACACAAGTTGTCTTCACCTCATCTAAAGGAGAGAGCCTTTTACAGTAAAAATAAGGAGACAGGCATGCTTTACAAACTCCACCCAGTAGAAGGTGCTACTCTATACCCAAAGGTCAGCTGGCTCAGTGAAGTGGCATTTGCTGCAGCAGATGACACTCACGGTCAGGCAAATCTGCCCACCTTTAGCAGGATGTTTCCAAGGAAGAGAAAAATCTTCATAAAGCTGTGGGAAGCTGCACTGAGATGACAAAAGGGGGATCTTTTTGTGATTATCAACTGATGCTGGGAGAAATGTGAAATTTAATTATCCCAATTAGCACAGATGCTTCAATATCTTATTACCCAACATCCAACTAATTATTTAATTTTAAGACTGATATGCTCAAGTGATCTCATCTTGAATAAGCAATCTGAACATAACTGTTAGCACATTTGAAAGTTAGCACATAGCTTTCATTGTCCTGGGAGCACTGGCTGCGAGCCCTCGGCCAGCAGCACAGCGAGGGTTTAAGTGAATGGGTGCTGCCCACCCGACACACAACGTGCCTTGTCCATACTTTAAGCTCAACATTACTATGCATACTGCACTGTAGCACAATACAACACTACACGTCTTTTAAACAATGCAAACCAGAGAGCTGATAAATCTTATCTAGCAATTTTCCATGCTGCAGTACTGAGATCTCCTCTACTCTAAACTCAGCCTTATGACTATATGCCTTCCTGCAGCCTGTTACCCTACTGTGAAGTGGAAGGCACTTGTTTTAGCTTTACAAGGTGGGTTATTCTTCGGATGACTCCCAGAATGCATCCAGTTGAAAAGAAACTGCTTTTTCGGAGGTGTAACCTACTCTCATTGCATGCTGGTTTTACTGCTAACTGGGAGACAGCAGGGCCTCTTGTCTCACATTTCTTATTCCTTTTGTTCTCCCTAAGGAATTAAGGAGCATCTGCCTGGAGTAGTAGCCAGAACCCTGGCAGATTTGCACAAACATGTGTTTCTCTAAATTTAAATATCCCTACTGGAAGGGTTCCAAATGAGCATCTCCTCTCCAGTCTCTGCCTTCTCTGAAAGGAAGAGGCTCTGAAACAACGAACTTTTCTCTAGTTATGCATACAGCAGCTTCAACCAAAGAAAACCAGCATAGCAAGAATTATGCAAACTGTTCTGCATGACTACAGTAAATCTTACAGCACTCCTCGTATGCCATGGGAATGCCTTCCTCTACACACTTGCTTAAAGAGGAAAGGAAAAGCCACAAGAAAACATGCACAGAAGACCACGCTATTAAGGCATTTTCACACACACTCAAAATGCGCTTGTTCCTGCACTGTCATGCTGCCCAATTAATTCTGACATACAGAGCTCCTGTCTTCTTGTAAACCTTTAAAGGTGTAGAAATGCGACAGAATTAGGGCAAAAAAATCCAGACAGTATGCTTTCACAGAAAAAAAGATTCTGAAAGCATGTAACAAGGATCTAGGTTAAACATTGTGTTATTTTCTATGTACTTTATATATGTCTATGTATTTGAGTTTTTCCATTTTTCCCCCTTTTTTAAAATCAAAAACACACGCAGGGCTTTAAACTAGGATACACACAAAAACCCAGAAGTGATACAGAATCCAGAAGTGATACTGAATCCAGTAAAAGTCAATATGATTTTCACACGTTGAGGTTCAGCACACAATCATATAGTGTCATGACCAGAACACTGGTGCTTCCCGAGTTTAAGTTCATGAAGAATGACATCTTCAGAGCTAACGGTGATTAAAGAAGGAACAAAGATCAGCAGTGAAAGAGAAATTGTGGAAAGGTTCTGCGCTAGCCTGTGTTCCTGTCTCCAAGTCACATTTCTATTTGCCTTTCACACGTCATCGTTTTTTCCTCCTTTGCTAGCTTGTTTCTCTGCTCCCTTATTTCCACTTCTTTGACATCTTGCTCTTTCTCTCAAATTTATCATCCATCAGAGGTTCCTGATTCTCAGATTATCTTGATATCTTCAGCATTTTTTTCCCCAATACATCTTCCTCAGGGTTTTCTATCCATCATCAGATTAGGCAAGGCTTTTGACACACTTTCTGATGCCCACAAAGTGCTGCAAGGTAAATAGTGACTAGGGAAGGAGAACAACGAAACACCAGCACTCAGAGCACAGCATCCATCATGTCAACATCCAACAGAAGTTCAAAACACAGCAACAAGTGAACACTCTACCATAGTTTCTGCATCCCTTCCTTCCCAGTCTAGTTTAATGACTCAACAATTACAAAGAAAACAATCATGTCAAATCTGAACTGAGCTCAAGCCAGGACTGACTGTAAATACGTAAACAATTGAATAATGTAGCCATGATATAAGGTACGTGACGCTGGGGAGTTTCTTCCATTGGTGTAACCAGCTAGATCTGCATACTTGCAGGACGCATCAGATTTAAGTTAACACTTCTAAAACATTACATATATATCTGCACAATTATAAAGAGGAAGGAAATAAATGGTTTTAAATAGAAGACAAGCTTCAACAGATCACCAGGCTGAGATGTAGATAGACAAGAATAGCAGCTAGGCTAGGGAGCCCAGAGACCAAGCAGAAAACACAAGCTTCACAAAAGAAAATAAAGTTCAGCAGCTTTACTTACACTATAAATAAAACTTTGAGTTAAATCCACAGGAGTACGTTGTGTTAACTTGTCCCTTTTTAATAGTATGTCTGCCATGTTATGACATGCAGTGATGTGCTGCAGCTCTTTACACCAAATGGATGTGATACAAGAAAGGTTTGCACTCGGCTAGAGGAGAGTTATTAGAAGCAGATCCAAGGTGTGTGTTTTGTTTTTTTTTTAATGTCCAGCACTGGTTTGTCTCAACACTTGGCAAGTCTACATTTTTGGGTTTTTTTCTTTTATACCTCTAACTTCTTAGATGACTGTAAACAGCATTGTGTTTAAGAATTCCTCAGGGATGAAAGTATTTATACTCAAATCATACCCGTGGGTGGGGAGACAAATGCAGCTATATATGGGGAATTAAAATAGAAAAAGAAGAAACAAATTGACCACGTTTGTTCTGGAAGTCTAGGACAGAATAAGAAATAAAATTTAGTTTTACCTGTGACTACCTAGAAACTCTGAGCTGCTATCTCCCACTTTCCTTAAACATTTTCTTTGTGTGTTTATTTGCATAATTGCACTCTTTACACCTGAAATTTTTCATCCTAAGAAATTCAGTGAGCCTAGTTTGTGATTCTTCATAAGACGGGCCAGCTCCCACAGATACTCTGCTGGGGTTTCCCAGTCCAGTCATACTCTCTTTCTTCCAGCTCATTTTGCCTCTGTAATTCAATCTCTTCTCATCTCCAAAAGATGTGAGCAATTTGTTCCTGCATAAGTCATTTTCCATTTCCTGCTTGTCTATAGCAGAAACCCTGGGGAATCCTTGTGGCATTCCCCTGAGAAAGCACATAAAGGCAAGGTTTTATCAGTTACCAGCACCTCGTAAATAACAGGCCATCGGGCATCTCAAATACATTCTAATACAAGCATCAAAAATTCTGGGTGATTTATTTTTTTAATAGATATTGTGCTTTAGATATACACATAATCAACTCAGATCTCAATCTCTATAAATACTGAGAAGATGGAAGGAGTTCTAATATGTGTTACAGTCATGCACAAAAAGGCGTGGATTTACTGGAGATTAGTCCTACGCTCCCCTCCCTAGTCAGCTCCACCACCTACAGCTTCTCACCCTGGACATTAGTGGCTGCCAACAATATTGCACCACAGCATCTCTGCAGCAGCAGGACTTGTCTAAATGCTGTTCTCCCTTCTAACCCCTGTTCACCTCATTTTTAATACCTTCCTGGGAAAAGCAGGATAGGACCTACTCATTGTGGAAGGGTTCTTAGCACCTCTTCCCTTTGCCCTTCTGCATTTACACTGGATCTGACCTAGAGGAGTATGTTTTCTGGGTCTGGTTCACATACACTCTGCTCTACCTACAACCTGATGGTTGAACCAGACATGTAGAACATACATAGCAGGAATTTCCAGTAATTTAGCTACCTGAGAAATTCACAGAATCTCTGGTCTGTTCAGTAGACACATGGTAAGAACAGTGGCAAGATTATAAACCTGTCCAAGTTGAAATCTCGGTCTGCAACCTGGCTAACTACATAGACAAAATTTCCAAGGGCTGACACTGACTTTCTGATCTGCAGTTTCTCCAACATGTGTTCAAAAAGAGCCTGTCTCACGAAAACCACATCTAAACTTAGCCTTATAGCAAATGATCATTATTCTGCTGAATTCTTAAACCCTTCAGCATTTACACACAGCAGTCCTAATTTCATGGAAAACATTACAACGCTATCCTCAAAGCCTGAGCCATTAATCACGCATAAATCGGGAGTAAGCCCCTAGTATGCCACTCAGTCACCTAAATAACCTTTCTTTTCTTTTCACAAAGCATGATTTTTAGCAGAGAAAATAAAACAGGATCTTAAATTAAATTCAGCTTTCCATTCTCTAAATTAAAGCTATTATTATAAACCAAATTACCACCACTGAAACAGTAAACTTACAGATGATTACAGGCTCTGAACAGATGCAACTCAAAGTCCAGAACTTTACATATCAACTTACCTAAGCTGCTTTGCATAGCTGAGTTCAATCTCTGTTCTTTCTTTTACAAACTTGATGTATTTTTCCAGAACATCAATACCCCATTGCGTGTGTTTTTCTAAGTTGTCAAACTGGTCCTGCAATGAATCAAAAAAAAAAAAATTAGTTTAGTCTCGTTGAAAAAGAGATAACTAAAAATAATTTCCAAAGTACGTATCACCATATAGTGTTATTAATATTTTCCATTACCACAGTTAGACATTTTTGTACTGACACTGGGTTTTAATCGACAGAAATATGCCTTTTAATATGAGACCAATTCAATAACATTCCTCATTCCTGAATCAGTTTCATTTCAGAAATCCTAGCAATTCTACTGAATGCAATCTTCTATCCTTAGACAAAGCATAAGAAAAGGATAGTCTTGCTAGCATTTTATTTTACTCTGAAGAGTTAATAGAAGTTCCATGAATTTGAGGTCTATTCCTAATTAATAATTCTCATTTTCCTCTAAAAAATGAAAGTTTTTCAAGCTTTGTCAGTGTTATGAATTTAAAATATCATTTAGAACAGCTAGCTATCTTTCTACAGAACAGAATTTACTTCCTCTGTAGCCTGTTCTGTTCTAAAACAGAAGACATGCTCACAAATGATACCACAAAAAAATGACATTATCTCTATGTTTACAGTAAGTTTTCTTGTCTACCTTCATTTATATATAGATGCTACTTTGTTCTTTAAATATTGTTGCCCTCAAAAACAGTCACACATGTTTTCAATAAAATCTTTTTCAATCAAGAACATTCCACAAGTCAGCTTGGGATTTGCAAATGCCAAGAGAAATTAAGCAACTCTAAATCCAAATTAATTATCCAAGCCAGCTTATTACTATCTGCAGATTTAACCTAAAATTACCTTATTTTTTAAAATGTAGTTACTTCAACAACACTCAAATTCCATAACCATCCATTCCACACAGCATTTCAGAAGTTAATGTTTCTACTTGAAAAATATTTTTTAAACTGTGATATCCTGAATAGTTATCCTGACAAAAACACAAGGTGAACAAGGTCTTTAATATCAGCCTGACTTATGTGGTATCAGCTTCCATCATGGAAAATAGAGAATAAGTTTGTACATCTGCAGTACAAAGGTTAGATTTACAATATTTTCCAAAAAAATTGTACTCAGCAATAGATTTGGGTCAGATGCTTAGCTGCCACAATTAAGGCTTCTGACAGAAGCGATGCTTCTTTCTCTCTGCTAAAGACATGGCCTTGTGGCTTTCAGTTTGTAGAGCTATCATCGCATGTTATCAAAGCAATGTAAGCCCACTTCCTTAGATGCACAGAGTAAAAAAAAACTACTACAAAGCCTAGTTTATGAATATGTTGCTTTTAGGCAAATATCACTTTCTGCACTGTAGCATATGCAGCTCTGACAGTAAGTTAGATTGGTATCAGGAGATTCCTCCAGCACTGAGCAAAACAGTCACGTACACAGAAGCTGCTACTTGCTAACAAAACTGGTTTACTGCATTTTGAAAGGGAGAAAAAGAAAACCACGTTAGAGGAGGAAATGTGCAAAACCCTAGCAAGCAGCAAGTTAAAACAGCAGGTAATATGCAGGGAATAGGACACACAGGGTTTGTATATCTGCATATTTGCTCTGCTTTGTCATAAGGTACTATTTTATACCAATTCAGTCAAACCAGGCTAGGCTTCGGTTTAAATTATGCCAGTATTAGTCAAAGAGGCACTGGGGGGAGAACAGCAAAAGGGCAATAGTAGAAAGTTACAAAAATAGTAAAGAACTTTTACGCCTTGTGCTCCAGGAACTAAGAAAAAGTAGCCAAGGGCAAGTGAAAAAAATTTATTCAAACTACACAGAATAAAAGCCTGGCTTCCAATAATATAAATCACCCTTAGACCAATATAACATCATTCACTCAGAAAGAGGATGTATGTATTCTGCAGAAAGGGAAGAGGTGTACTCTAAGTCAGTATGTATTTGCATATAGACAAATCCTTATTCCAGACAATTCCACAGCTGGGGAGAACACAAAGACGACATGGGTAACATCACGGACCTCTCCTCCTCCCAGAGGGCTCCCATCAGGAAGGAACATGGTGTGCTGTCCGGAGTACGGTAACAGCACCATGAGGCACCTTCTGCTCTGCTTCAAATATACAACCTTTGCATCTCTCAGATTATACTGGCATCGAAAAGTAATACAAGCATGACCTTTTTTAAGGTTTCTGATAAAGACATCTTATAGCTATCCCACACTCTAACTCCTCCTGAATTTACATTATTTAACATAAACACATGCATATAAAACAAATACCCCACGAGGCAGTGCATCACGCACAAGTTTACATGCATTCACACACACTCCTAACTTTGAGAAGGGAAATCTCAGGGAGGGAAATCCACTCCCTAATCCCTGTAAACAAATTAAACCACCTTTATCAGATATACCATATTAGTAGCAAGAAACTCACTTAGCATCCTAGTGTAAACCCTTCCAAAGAAGAAAGGTCATGGTTTCCCGTAGAAAAGAATGCCTTTCAAGGAGATCTTGCCCTTCAAGATAATTCAGACTGCTGACTGCATAGAAAGATAGAGCAGGTTCACCCTGGAAAGGCAATATTGGCGGTGGCTTGTCCAAACCTCTTCCACCACCATCACCACCACCCTGACTCAATTCTCAGAGCATCGTTTAGATCAGAGTATGAATAGAAACCTGAAAACGGCTCCAGGTAGCTGCCTCAGCTTGGTCTGTTATTCCATAGATGAATCTGCTGGACTGCTTCAGCGGCCTCACTATGTCAAGTTTGGCAAAAGACAACTCCATGATGTGCAGGGCAAAGGCAAATGCACCGCGGCACAGCCGTCAGACCAACTGTGTGAAGATGCTAGCTTTCTATTTACACAGTGATAATTGACACTTGTCCTGCGTCAAGCTGTAACCAAAAGAACCTCAACCGTATAAACTACAAGCACTGACCGCCACTATCAAGAAGCGAGACAAGGTGAAATTTAGCTTTCTGCAGACTTTGCTAAAGAGAAGAGCTTCTGCCCTTTCCAGGCATGGAACAGTTTTGGCCCAAGTGCCATTCCATTAAGCAGCCAACGTCCCACAACAGCATGTTACCCTGGGGTCACGCATGCCATTATCCATTCCCTTTTCTGTGTTCCTTAAGGATGAAAAAGTCAGTAAAATTGGCAACATCATCGCTTGCTGAGCATGAGATTCCAAAAGAAAGGCAGTGCAGCCAGAGGCACCCAACACAGATAGGCCTCCTTGTTTCATGGATCTGCGCAGCAAGCTGAAGGTAGGCGAAGGCGCTGTGTCAAAGTTAATGAATCACAGGGATGACAGAATACAGAATGCTTTGATCGTAAAGCATAACCTTTAACTTATGAAATCTCAAACTGCAAGGATACATGCAATTGATGCAAAACCAGAATTTCTAAAAGGAGATTTCTGAGAGTGGTTAACATCATGTCTTCAAACAATCAATATTGAAAATATCTTTTTTTATTGATTTAGTATTTCTAAAGTTCATTACAAAAATGCACTATCACATGGAAGATGAAGAGTTAAGAAAAAGCTCAACTATTCTGAAGCAAATTTGGTCTAGTTTTAGTATTATTAACAATGAGATTTTCACCCTTCTCCATAATAGACTGCCTTCCACAAAAGATTTCCTAGAAGCATACTGCTAGAAAATTTCTTCAAGAGATTCCCAAACTCCAATACTATGTTTCATTTCAGTTTTCACTGAACTCTGTAATCATTTTATAGCTTAAAAAGCTCTTCATAGTAATTAATGCCAGCAAAAAATGATCTCATGAAGGAGGCAATGCCATCAGTAAATTAGCTAGCACTTCGGTTAACGTAAGCACTTGTAGCATCGGACCTAAGAAGCTTCTCCTACTCGAACAGTAAAACTCACCGAGGATTTTCAAACATAGAGATCAATACAGGTATTGGTGTCCCACCTAAGCCAGGAAGAAGCTGGTGGCTGAGGAAGCATCTACATTACAAAAAGCAGCAAGAGCGCAGCTTGTGAGGATTTATCTCTGTCTGCTCTGAAGGAACTTGGCTCTACAACCGGGAGCAGTCTAATGACAGCGGCACATGGTTTCAGCACAAAGTGCACCATCCTTGCCAGTGATGGATACAGGTTTAGCAGGTAAAGTGTGCCAGTACAGCTCTCCAGGTTTGGTCATCAGCTGGAAGACGGCTCAGGTACCTCCATCAGCTGCTGTTTCAGCTTTCAGTTTCAATATGTATATTTTCTTCTGTTAGTCTTTGCAGCCTCCTCATCCTTCCAGTTAGAGATAACATTAGAAAACAAATTTCACAAGGTTTTAGCATTGTTCAAGAAAAGCAAGAAAACAAGACAAGAAACATAAATCTCATTTCTCCCATTTTTGAGTCCCTATACTCACTGTAATATCAACAGCTTAATAAAAAAGAATAAGACTTTTGATTGACAATCAAGGTGTGCACATAATTAAACTATTCTTACAACTCTAACACACTCCTCTTCATCTGATTCCACTGGCTTCCCAATGACAGCAACACGTGCCAGTACAAACACTTCATGCCTTCCCCAAGTGATGGAGGAGTTTGAATATAGGAGCTGACCCACCTGACTTTACGTGGGTGGGAAAGCAGAACCTCTGCTCCAAGCTGCTTGAAACAAACAACAGTGTCTTCGTATTTGTTCAGAGCTTAACACATTCTTGAGCATGCACACAAAAATTACAGCTCAAGAGGAAAGAAGAACTTTAGTCATTAACTTGAATGGGAATTGAACATCCAAGTACCCAGAATGCTTTGAAAATTTTATCCCTAAGGCAAAGCATGTTTCTAACTTCACTTCTGTTTCCATTAACTCTCTCCCGGTATTTTTACCACTGCCCAAATAGCCTCACGTTCGTGCATTCTTTCTGAAACTTGGCTGCATGCTTGTTACAATGACAATGCTTAAAATGGAAATAGTGCTGCCTATTTGCTTTTCCTCATTTTAACGGCTACTTTAAGCTGACAGATCCCCTCACTTTTCAACTGTACTCCTGAAGTCACATTCCCCAGCTATGCAAAGTATTTTGGGAAGAATAAAGTTAGCATTAAAAAAAGAAAGAAAAGCTTTCTTCCCATGTCCAAGCCACATAATATGGAGTACAACCCATTATTGAGCAATAAAGGAAGTGTTATCCATGTGGTCTTTGAAGATCAGCTCAGTAAGATACTCCTTCCTCTTTCAAGAATACTTCCATCTACTGTGAAATAGTTCAACACAAGGCTCGTTCAGATCCAGTGGTGGATGGGACCTTAATTTGCCAACAAGGGGCTTCAGCATTGCCATCTACTGAAACATGAGGGGTGTCCTCACTCTTCTCCAGAGTTACAGTCTCAGTGTCGCTGCAGCCAGACCGCTCACGCAGGGTCACTGTGCTCCCGTCTGGTCAGCACTTTTCACTAATGGAAAGGCTGATGACAAGGAGTCCAAGTCCACCACCCAGCTAGGCCACAACTCCCGGGGTCTCTATTCAAGTGTGAACAAAACATTAGATTCTGGGAGACTACCAATTAATTCTGCAGTTTGAATCATCATGTCAAACCTGCTCAGATTAGACTTGGGTGGCAGTGCTTACTGTACCAGTAACCAGGCTGAACTGTCACTTTCTGCTACTTTCACAGGTAGCAGTGCAGGAGTGCAAAATTAAGATGAATGCCAATACAGAGACAAGTAGTGAAGAAAGTATGCTGAAAATTCAGGTGCTAATAACAGAAAAACAGAGCCTTTATATTTAGCATATTCCTCCTCGAATTCTAATCCAGCAACATAATCAAAGACCCCTGATTCTTAAATGTTAAGAATATCTGAAGACTTTCTACTGCCTCATTCTCCGGGGAGTTCAATTCTGTTTCCTCCCAAAACTACTTGTTTATTCACTGTCCTAAAAACACAAGTAGGAATACGGGAACTAAATGCTAAGTTTCACCTCTGGTTCATACCTTCTCCTTCCACATCCTCCTTTCCCTCCCCCTTTTTTTAAACACTCTCACCCATTTCCACAGGCAAAACAGAATTAAAGTGAAGATCAAGAATACATTACAGTGCTCAAATTCTAAATTACTTTTTTAGATTCTGTGGTTTAACAACTTCAAATTATAAAAATAATTAACAGGATGAGACCTTCATAGACTCAGTTAAGTACAGCAAGCAGAATACAACAGAATTCAGATCACAGATCCTCGGAGACCTACATTAAAGCTATACGCAAATGTTAACAGTCTTCAGGCAAATTAATAATGAAAGAAAATGCATAAAGTACAGGCTACCACTGCAAGAGCCTTCCAGAAAACAGAGATGAGCAGAAAATATGAAATCATGACAGATGAGAGATGGCTTCTCACACAAAACTTGTCAGCTATAGTCAGTAAAAGCCTTGGTTAACAACAATTAAACAAACATCCCTGCTTATATATGTTAAGTACAAAATAGAGTACAGGACACTAACCTTTTGCTTTGAGCAGCACAGACAAGGAGGACTAATAGCACCATGGAAGACATGCCGATGGGACAGGGAGACCATCTCTTTTTGATGACTTTCTGATTTACATTCAAATAATGCTGTGGCTGTACTGGTTGTTTTATAAATTCACACTTCAGTACCCCTGTATATCCGGTTTTCAGTCACAAAACTATTTATGATCATATGCATTTTTCATGCAGATCATCTATTCATCTACGTGTATTATTTCATTTTACCTTTATGTCTTAAATAAACCTTCCTGACTTCTCACCTTAAGCAGGCATATTTCTGCTCAAGCTGAATAATAAATAGCCCTGAAAAATCCACACTGCTTTCCCACCTCCACTTGTTGCTCATCATCAGCCCTTAAACTCATTTTCCATAAAGCCCAAAAGGTTAACTATTCTTTTATCTCTTGTGATTCACCTCAGAACTTGATCTAGTTAGGAGAAAAGAGATACAAAACTAAGATTCTTTGCTGCACCACTAGGCAACTAAGTGCATTTAAACTTTTTTTTTGGGGGGGGAGGGGGGCAGATCCCAGAAATCAAGAGTGGAAACAGACTATGTTTTATGTTGAAACTTTTTTTATGTTGCTAGATAAAGTCACCTCTAATTAATTGTCCTACTTGTTCCAATAAAAATTATGAATTAAGTAGTTACTGGTCTATATTTCAGCCTTAGAATGCTTGCTCTCTTCAGCATGTTGCTGAAGCTGTAAAGCAAAATAAGTTCAAATATTTACACCAATTTTAATTTGGATTTAAAATGATGTTGCCCCACTATAATAGCAAGGCCCTTTGCACAGCAAAGGGTAGCAACAGGGAGTAACCCTTTAATTGCTCCTGAGACCAACCATGCTCATCCCCACCCAGAAAACCACTTTCCACAAACTCAAGGGTGACCCCTCCTGCTAATTAAGCAGAAGTGCTGTCTCACAGGCAGGTTTCGGCCATACCCTAAACCCCTACCTTGATGGAAACCTGACTGAAGTCCAACAACAAGCACTTCTGAAAAAAAAAAGCCACCCAAGCGTATGGTACAGAGGCCAGCACCTGGAGAACAAAATGAGTATTACAGCCACGCTGAGGCAAGGACAGTTCTGGGAGTACAACCAGATCATCAGGGTTGACAGGTAACAAATGCAAATCTTAAAAAAAACCAAAAACCAACACAAAAACAAAAAAAAGACCCATAGCTGCATAGGTATATCCCCCACTAATGAAAATACTGAGTTTGTCTTCATACTAGTGTAGCTTACAAGCTTGTTGTAGAGAAGATAATGCACAACACCAGACTCTAAAATGCAGTAGTAGGCTACAGAGAGCACAACAGTGAACAGCGGTGCAAAGCCAACTAGTAAGCTTTGAAAGCAGGGAAGGGAGGGAGAGCAGCAGCACAAAGCATCGTGTTGGCAACGAGACACCTCCGCCCGCCTGACAGGTCACTGGGACCACAGCCCGAGCACTCATGTCCATGACCCACTGTAACACCTATTATGGAAGCCTTGCAAAACCTGACACAGTTCACAGGCGGATGCTTCCTGGTGTGAGTACAACTGGTGTCATAAATTGCCAAGACGTTCACTCACACACGCACACTCGGTATCTAACACACTCTGCTAACAGCTTAAACTGTGAAGTGAAACTGCTCCTTCCTGCAGCTGCCAGAAGCCTGAGTTACTGCTGCCACCCGGCCGTGGGTGCGGGGGCGGTGGAGCTCCAGGATGAACAAGTCTTCCAGCAAGAAACCTCCTGGTCTTCGTTCAGGGTCTGCTTTTAGCACTACAGCAAACAGCCTTCCTCACCAGAGCCCAAACCCTCTGCCTCTGCCGTCCTGGTGTCAAACCAAGCCTATTCCCCCTTTTTAGCCTGCTGTATCCTTCAAAGAATGTGGTAAAGCAGAACTTGTGGTCCTTGCTATAGCAACAGGGCAAGTAACAGTGCTAACACAGCAGCCAGGAAGGAAGGTGAGAGAGGATGTGGTTGCTGGTACTGCAGCAGCTTAAAAAGATGCTGTGAGAGGTAAGACAACAGAAAGGAATGATTAATTCTGGGGAGTGGGAAGACAGCAGAATGTGAACAGCTCAACTGGAACAGGACAAAGCTGATGAGCAACAGGCGATTAAAAAACTAGCAACTGAATCAAAGGATACTGGATAATTATAGGGGCAAGAAGATGGTCCTTTTGCAGACAGAAGGCTAAGAGGAAGCCTGGCTTTCTTGGAACAGGGGAGATTTTGATGTGAAATTGTGTAGGTTACATGCCCTGGATGGCACATGTGGAAAAACACATGTCCATCTAGTATAGAGCATTATATAGATGCTGTTTCATTTTAATTCAATTACCTGAGAAGGCCATACAGAGGCATTAGAGACTTGACACAAGTCATCTGCTGTTATCAGTGGGAAATGCTTCTACGAAAGTTGTGATACATTTCTTGAAAGAGGAAATGTGCATCTCAGAGGTGCCAAAATTTCATTCTCTTGAAAGTAAACATGAAAGTTTTCTTCAAATAAGAAAAAAGTAAGGCTCAAAAAATGTTGTTCACAATGTCCAAGGATACTTTTCATAGATGGCCATGCTGCAGCAGCAATTCTTTTCCTTCAAATAAGTTTATACATCTTGAGGTTTGAGGCACTGCATGACTTCACCACAATGAGAACCATCTGTCATAAGCAGACCATTCAGAAATAAACACTTTTTTTCAAGCATACAATTCTACTTATAAAATACACGCAAGAAACCCCAGAATGGTACAGAGTTTTGTTTCAAAATACATTATAATGTGCAAATTACAACCCAGCATATAAGAAAGCTCTTAAAGAACAAGATAATAAGAGAGAAACCTCAACTAATGCCAGATGTAAGGTCAGAAATACCAACTATTTTTATTGAAGGACTGAGTGTATTTCAACCTTTTCCTGCACATGTTCAGTTATTTAAACTGAAGACAAACATGCACATGCTGCTTCTCCTTTTGGTGATACTAGTGCCATTCAATCAATTGAAGTGGACTTCTTGCTACTAGGTATGGGCATAAGCAGCAGAATATAGACCTTAAAATACTGACCCATTAGCTAAGCAAAAGGTAAGCAAAGCCTCATAACTACTAAAACCTACTGGGGCCCAGAGAGATGATGCATCTCTACCATTAGCATTAATGATAGCCACAAAACTCATTTGAAAAACAAAGAAACAAAACAAAGCAATGCTAACCTCTTCCTTCTGCTCATCCTGGGGGAATAGGAATAGGACAAGGATTTGGCTTTTGCTGACAGTATCCAGAGCTGCAGATGGAAAGCTACAACGACCCACAGGGATTCACTGTTCTGTGAGTTATAAACAAGAGCTTTGAAAATGAGCAGATTCTGGTGCGTATCGCTCTGCTGCTGGGATGGCATAAATCATGAAGCTCAGCAGAGCTCCAGATCCAAGCTGCCTCCCTCAGGAGTTGCAGCATGGTAACAATGCTAAATATATGTTGTTGTTCCAGTAAGATCTTTCAGTTGACAATGTTGCAACTTTTCACTGTTCCCCAGCACCATCCCACTTCCCTCATTTAATACACACCCATTCTGGTATTCTGAAATAATTTGAACAAATGCAATTTTAGAACTAATTCCCAGTAAATCTTTTGGTGCCTGGCTACATCTTTGGATTAACTGTTGACTGATTTTCATCCTCTTTTTTTCCATTCTGCAAAGCTCTCCCTTAATAATACCAGCTGTTAAAATAAAGATCAACAAGATCTCTTGCCCACACAGTTTCCCCTTTGGGCAGCTGTGTACTAATTATTAAAAATGAACCATACAGTGTTCCTGCTTATTGCATGGATAACTACAATAGAAAAACAAACATGCCTGCTGATCCATTTAAAAGATGACACACAAACAAGGCAATTCTGCCCTCTTATCCAAACCCGTACTGAATTACAATAGTAGAATCCTATTCACAAGAACAATGCTTCAAACTGTAGTAGTCTGCGGGGATGCATTTTTGGGAAATTAGCTTTTTGCCCAACTTCTTCATAAACCAGTGCCGTACTGGATTCACCATGTAGGATATCCAAGCTGTTCTGTGCATCCTCAAAGTGCCCCATTTTGTCATTAATATCAAAATGCAATGCTGCTCTAACCATGCAGCTGGAGTTAAGGAACTCCTGAATTTCAGTCCCATTCTGTGGAATTCTTTGGAGGAGTCACATATGGGCAAGTGTGTGTTTGGGGTTTTTTGTTTGGTTTGGGGGGGGATTTGATTATTTTTATATAACCATTTTTTTTTTTAAATCAGTGACATTGTAAAACTGTAGCCCCACATGGGCTACATTTGAGAAAAAAAAAAAAAGACCTCATCAGGTATGCCTGGTATTCTCAATAGCAAAACTTCTGATCTAATCTCCATTAAGTCACCTGTCAGGTACAGAATTGAGCATGTGTGTGCTTTCTACACAGATGTGAATGCAAAGATATATTTATTTATTAAACAGAAGAGAACAGCCTTTTTAGTCTGATTCATTTTCACCTCCTCCTCTGGCTGTGAGGCACTCTGAGAACTGACTACCGAACTCCACTGCAGGCATGATGTCTTTATGGGATGTTTATGTAGACGCTTGGAAAAGAAAAATGTTGTAAAAGTCGCTGTAATTCTGCTTAGCTGGAGGCTGCCTCCTAGAATCACTGGAGCAATGGCAATAGCTAGGAGTCAAAACATAAGCTCCCCCCAAGCATGACGGAAGCCATTCCCTAAAGTTCAAATGAAAGGTGAAAATCTGTAAACTGATTGTTCCCTTCTCTCTTTTCCAAATTAAATGGAACTAACAGTGGAAAAAGACTAAAGTACTCCTTTGCAGATGGGGTTCAAAAACCATTTAATATCTTGAATACCATGACATTACAAATGCAGTCCTAGATTTTTCAAGGGCCACTTCACACTCAGGACCAAATAAGATTACTGCTATGCCTTAAGTATTTCTATCTGCCATTGCATTCCACTTCTAACCCAGAAATTAGATTTGGTGTTTCTGCTCTGATGCAAGAACTAGTTAAGTTTCCAAAACAGGAGACTTCTCAGAGAGATATATACAATTCAGGAAATCTAATACAATAGATAAAACGACACCGTTGTTCTAAGTACGTAGCATTTTAAATGTCTGCAAACCTAGGCATAAATACAACTTGAATTTTAAACACAAAGTTGATCACTTCAAAATTTGTTAACAAATTCTGTTCAAAGTGCATTTCATAATTCAGTATATCCACTCATATGCTCCGCTCCATGGAGTCAAACAACACTGGCAAAAAAAAATAGATTAATTCTGGAACAAGGTCAGAAATAGAAAATGATGAAAGCAAAGAGCTGAAGAAAAGCTGAAGAGAGAAGAGACACTGTTCCTTAAATCCATCTACTGGGGTTTGTCACACAGCTTTTATTACAGTAAGGCCCAACTCTTCCTATAGCTATGAAAATGGCAACCAAGACATTCAGCTAACATACTCTCAAATATTTTCCTATTACCTCTCTCATCTCAGCTTTTCAGCTGATACAAACTTCAGAAAAGGGACCAACCCCTGCTGCACTTGCACATACTCTGTACTACTTCATAGAGTCAGGCCACTTCTCTTGATTTTGACACCACCACTGTCTCAGACCAATCCCACTTGCATAAAATACTCAAACTAAGCTGTATCTTGCCATGCTGCTTCTCCTCTGCAAAAGATGAGATCACCTTCATGGCCAAAGAATTAACCTATGATTAAGAAACTAAAATATGGTCAAACCAAAACTAATTTGGCAACTGTACTGCTAACACGTCTTACTAGGGACCAGAAACATCCACCTGTGCATCAAAGCATATATTGCTATCAATAAATAAGTTTCTTTTCCTTTGGAGGGAGAGAACACACATTCAAATTCTCACATGCTCAGTTCTATTACATTTCTATACAGTTTATCTTCAGGTAACAATTCCCCTTAATCACTGTGTGAACTTGTGTTAGATCAAAGTTCAAATCTGAGGAAAAGTAATTGCATTTCCCTTAACCAAATAACCACTGTATAAAGCCTCTCTGAAACTCCACTGGGTTCTCCCCTCCTCCCAACAGAAGCCCCTCTCACTTCTCAGTAATAAGATCACAGCTAAAATAAATGAATGCATCAAAGTAGGTGGAATAAAGAAGGGGAAATACTGTGCAAAATGCTGACCCACCAAAAGCACACAAAGCATTTGTTGAGCAGTGACAACGAATAATTTAATCTGAGACAAATTACCAAACAAAACATCAATTAAATTACATGCTAGACTACAAGAGAAAGTTCTCCCACACACATTTCAGGTTTGCAGAGTCAAGAGAGCCGCACGCAGACAGCCAAGCACAATGCTCTGTAGACTGTGATGGAGCCACCAGAGCTACTCACTCAAGGATACTTGAGATACTCCACAGGACACAAAACAATTACAAGCATCTAGAAAGAAAGAGGTAAATTTAACTCCATCACACTAAACATTCATACAAGAATAGAAAGAACAGGCATCACCCTTTCTAAAATGGGAAGAAATCAGTGTTTGCTATCCTATAAACATGCCATTCATGAAACACACAGAACTAGAGTTTTATAACACAATTACCTCTACCATTGATAAATTTAAGTGCCCAACGAACTGATCAGAGAGCATTTGAAGCAAGTTGTAGCAGAAGCAATGATCACCTAGCTCTAAGAGCATCCCACTTGTGCTAAGCGCTGCCTGTACACCTCACAGATCTGCAACAGGGGCCAGCTCACAGAAATCAGACAGGCAGGGAACCACAGCACAGCGAGCAAGACACAGTGGTTTGCCAATTGTCCCACAAAGCTGCTGTAGTGATGCCACACTGAGCCTCAATGGACAAAGCTCAAGTTCAGTGTGCTAAGACAACCTAAAATTACAGTTTCTAGAAAGTAAGGCATCTACTGACTGTGCAAACCTTCTAGCCTGGCTCCCTACAAAGCCTCCAGCCTCCCAAAGTAAAATATCAGAACATTTTAGGGAAACAAATCAACAATTACATTTTCTTTTCAGCAATATGATTTGGAAACCTAAACGTCAGGAATCAATAACATTTCACCATCCTGAGCAAGAAAGCAACATACTTTGATCCTTTAAGGAAGGACTACTTCCCTCAGCAAGGACATTCTGCTCATAAGCAGCATAGGTGAGTCTAGCTGAGCAAACAGGGTAATTCAGTTTGCTTGCTACAACAATCTCATGTCCTTGGGTTTCAAAAAAGCATGTGAGTATTTTATTGCACACATTATAACAACGATGATGATACTATGATACAGATTTCAAGCCTTCACAATGCTTGAATAAGCATACATCTTTACAAGCCTAATGGGAATTACATCAGTAAACAGTTGTCTTCTATTAAGCTAGTTTTCAGACGTAGTCATGAAGAAAAGCACCACCCCATTTAAAACAGTGCTTACTGCAGCCAAGATTAAAAGCCACATGTATATTACACCAGTCTGACCACTTCCTTCCACCCATCCCATCTTCCAGTACTATGTATTTGCCCAAAACTCGTATCAGTGAAACAAGGGACAGCACAAAACATTTGTTTGTTTTTTAATTTCCATTCCTAAACATGCAGCTATGATAGTGTTATACTCAATTCTCAGTCTGAGCAGGGAATCAGTACCAGTTCATAAACCTCAGAGGGAAATTCTGCTGCAGCAGGTAATAACATTATGCTTTACCCATCAAGGCAGCTTTCACTAACACATTTGGGTTCAATCTCTGAATAAAAACATTCATTTTAAGACCTTAGAAATACACTTGTAAAGTTTGAAACTGGTTGTAGTTTTCAAAATCCATTGATACCCCTCTTCTCCAAGAGCTACCAGACAGAAAACTGTTTTGGTGGGAGGGAGGGGGTTGATTTGCTACACAAAGAGGAAAAAGGAAAAATGGTTTAGCGTCATATCAGTTCTACTCTGGCATTTAAATGCCAACTTATGAACTTAGGATGGAACGGAAAGTACACACAAAAAAAATCAGGTTGACTGCATCCAATCTCATTAAAACCACATGATGTTAGTTTACCTAACTGTAAAGGCAACTATTTTTTCAACATAAATCCTAGACTGTACACTGAAATTAAACACATATCAAAACATGCAATAAATGTATCCATTGGCAGCTATATAAAAGCAGTAATAGCAGCCTCATAAAATAATGAGCTATTCAGTAAAACCCAGAGCACAATGAAACTCCCAAGACAATACTGCCAGGAAAAGATTCTTACTTTGCTAAGCCCAGGACACACAACATTTTTCAAATACAGATCTCAAAATTCTTTATAAAGCTGGTAAGGCTACAGCAAGCAGACAGGAATTTCAAACTTTCTTTAAGGAGTTTAGAACCAACAAAGCTCCTGGTATTTTAGTGACGTTGCAGGCTCTTGTAACACTGAAGGCATTTAGAAGTGCTAGCAAATTAATATGCTGCACCAACTCATTTGGTGAACAATCTCATTCAGATCTTAAGCTGCTTGTCCTGTGTTCTGAATGTGTTAGCAGGCTGAAAAAATCTGAGGCACCAAAGATATTTTCTGAAAGGGTACTACGTTTTTTTTCAAGCATAAAGCTGCTTGCTGTACTTTGGACTGATTACTGGGACAGCAATAAAAAGCATTCTGTCTTGAAGACAAACAAAACCAAGACCATCGCACCACAAATTGTGATGTTATTAGTTGAAGGACTAACACAAACTATGGTTCAACATCATTAAAATCTTCATAATAGAAGTAACGGGGAGCTGCTGGTCAAATTTTGAGTTGGTATTATAGCACAGCATATTTTACAGGAGTATTTCTTAATTACTTGCTTTACTAAGACTGCATCACAGAAAAGTGTGCTGTGCACAGAGCACACGTGGCAAATTTTTGTGAATAAAACTACACAGCTACACAATCCTGATTTCCACTCTTCTCACATTCTTGGAAGATCAAGTAGAAGACTACCACAACAAAAAAATAAACAGAGGGAATGCTTACATTATAATGTGCTACTTGTGTTTTCCTATCACAGCAATAACAAACCATGAAGTATCAAAAGAGGATGGCAAGCATAACACTGCTTTTTTCTACCACTACTGTGGGAGGAAATCTAACAAATGTTCACTTTGTTTCCAGAAAGTAAAGGAATCCTCAACTCTACAGGTCTATTTGGAATAAACACTGCCCACAACTATATGCAAATCTGTTACAAATTCACTTCTCCATAAGGCTGCCATTCAAAATAAACAGCTGATAACATACCAATAACAATAAATACAGTCAGTTCATGTACAAAAATACTGCAAATAGCTCAAGAGTAGACTGGCATCTTGCAAGAGAACTGTAAATTTAGGTCAGTTTGTAGTTGCGCTGTTCAGCAGCAGAACAGGAAACAATGTAATGTGCAGAATAAAATGTCGGTCACTTGGGCTCACTCTTTCCTGAAGCAAGAGAAGAATTACAGCCCACTTTCAATATTACTTCTGCACACTTGCTTCAACTGGAGGAGCCTGCCTGCTGAAAGGGGGAGACAGCTCATCCCATTCAGGAAACAAACTCTCTTTCTGGTAACATCCAAATGGGTATTCACAGTGCAACAGCCTACAGAGATGAAGCTGTTTCCTACAACCCATTATTTTTTTGAGCAGGGCCACGTAAGGCATCTCACAATTACATCTTTAAGGAGTAAGTAATTAACTCCTTAAATGAAAAGAAAACACAGACACACACGCATTCCATCCTTTCTTTATCAGGGATGTGTGAATATCACCCCCGCACAACTTCAAAAGTCTAGACCAGGAGGGTTTTAAGCAGATGCCATTAAATATTGATGTTGTTGTATTCCATTTTTTGCATGACTATTTATTTGAAGGTAATTAATTAGTACATTGGAAAAATAATCCTTTGAAACACGGCTGTCAGACATACAGATTTTTTATAGCATTCAGTGAACACTGCAGTTCTAATATAGAGAATCTATTTTGGGTATCTATCAGCATACTATATTGATTTTCCAATGTACAAAGACACAATAAAATAGATACCCTCTATCTTACTTTTTAACTTAGTCTCCAAGTACAGTAACTGTTCACAGAATCACAGACTGGTTTGGGTTGGAAGGGACCCCAAAGCCCATCTAGTTCCACCCCCCACCATGGGCAGGGACACCCTCCACTAGCCCAGGTTGCCCAAAGCCCCATCCAACCTGGCCTTGAACACTGCCAGGGAAGGGGCTTTGGGCAACCTGTGCCAGGGCCTCACCACCCTCACAGTGAAGAATTTCTTCCTAATATCTAATCTAAATCTACCCTCTTCCCTCAGCTTAAAACCATTACCCCATTACCATTACTACCTTCAGTAGTTTTCAATTTCACAACACTTACGAACTTCCACAAAAAACATCAGTGCGGGAGAAATCACCATCCTTTTCCCCAGACTGGAAGAGTCATGAGATGGGATAGGTTTGAGACCTATGTACAATTCCCACGTCTGTGAGTGACATGCACTCCATCCTTCCGATCTTGCTTGTCTTTAGGTTGCATTACACAATTTGCAAGATGGGACCCATCAATGCCTAGACTGCACAACACCTATCTAGTACAACAGGGATGGGATCTCCAGCAACAACTGCTATGACAGCAACACCCAGGTTCATAAAATAAAAAAATAAAAATTAAGTGGGACTTCTGGAACAGCACAACACTAAGCATTGCACTTACTAAAACAGCAGATGTTTAAGTGCTACGAGGATTGACATCCTATAAATTACGTTGAGAGACACTCCTCAAAAGTCTTGCTAGATGTACTTCTAACTCATTTATTACTCTAATGAGGTGGTATTAGAGCATTTAGCTTCAAAGCAGAATATACTAAAGGCAAAGTTCTCATTTTCTGTGTAAGACATGTTGGCTTTGGATATTACAGTTCATCAGAACAAATGTAACCTGTGAAAACTCCCCACCTCAAAACAGTTTTGTTTGGGTTTTTTTTTTGTTTTGTTGTTTTTTTGTGGGTTTGTGTGGGGTTTTTTTGTTGTTTTGTTTCTTTTTTTTTTAAACACAAAGTCTTACTTTTATATTAAAATATCAAGCTACTACCAGCAAGCCTCTTTCCAGTGCTCTGGAATCTTATGCTTAGATTTATTTGATGCTTCTATGACACTTAGTATATTCAACTGATCTGTAATACACCTTAAGCATGACACTTCCTGAGCTGGCACTCAAGCCTGCAAGAGTTTATCACACTAGGCTTTAGTCAACATTTTTTGAAACACACGTTGCAAATTCTAAAGTACATAGTGATACGACTTAGACTTATGAGTAATGCAAGAGACAAAAAAAGAACAGTGTCTTTGAGAATAAATATTCTACTCCTGGGTAAGACACATAGGGAGATCACAAAAATAATGTGATATTAACAAAACAACTGGTCCCACTGCAGAACATCAGAAAAGAGAAAATTTACCAGAGCTCAAGACTAAAGTGTAAGGCATCTGCACGTACTGGAAAAAAATGTCTTAGTCTGGATACTAGACACACAAATGCTTTAAAGAAAAAAACATCCACAACACAACAAACACCCACCCATGTGCCTGAAATGAGACCAAAGGTTCTGAACATTGCCCTGCCTCGCAGAGACATTGATGCAAACAGAGTGACAGATGTTCAGAGAGCAGAGTCAGCATTACCAAATTAAGCACCATGATCTGAATTTCTTATTAACCTCAAAAAAAGCTGAAGATCCATAATGCAGAGACACACAACAGGGACGTAAACAAAAAGCAAAGGGCTTCAGATCTTATCTGCACTGAAATAATTGAAATTACTCATATGCGTAAGGGCTAAAAAAATAAAGTTTTGCCTTTTATAAAATGTGGTTTATTTGAACAATGGCACAAAATACAAGTAATTTCTAAAATAACAGGTACACTAATGAACAGTCTAAGCAACATTCTACACCAGTGCAAGTCCTTTGAAAGATGAAGCTTATCGTAAGAGCTTCATATTAGAAGTGATAGATAGCGGTGGCAAAATAAATAATCTCATAAGTTTATCGTCTCTAAAATTAAAAGGCTGCAATTTAAGCAAGCATAATAAATTTTACTACAGATAAAAATGCCCAAAGGTATAGAGACTTTTTACATCTTTGCTTTCTGGTCAGCTTTATAATTCCTATTACACTACACTCTTCTGTGTAGGCTGAAGAAAATCACATTGTTTACAAACTTTAAATCAAGTATTTCAAAACACAGATGTTACATTACGATGTATAAATAAGACAATATATGTTAATCAGCACTTTATCTTGGGACACAAAGATAAATAAATACGCCCTGCTCCATTTTCTTTTTAATGTGAATGCAAAATATAGGATCAGTATCATCTTCCAAATCTGGACTTCAATACAATTCTTAGGTAAACTGAACTGCCTGTATTAGGAGGAAAAAACCCAAAAACAAACAATCTGCTCAGAAATGCTTACCCACAAAGAAATTTCAAGAAATAAAAGCACCTATCATATCCAAAATGTCACTATCATAAGCATCCAGCAATACCATCACAAGCAACCCAGAGCAGTCACACTGATTAAACTGCTCTGCAGGACTGACAAACAGGAGCTCGGACGTTCAGAAACTTTGGGAGAGGAAAAGCCCACAGCTGAAGGCTGACTGCTGCAGTAGTTCCCTGCGACCGCCAGCACAACACAACTGAGGATCCCCAAAGCTCACGGTGGACATAAAGACTCTAATCTCAATATACTGCTGATCCTTCTGACAGAAAGTCTACCAGTCCCTTTGTAACAACTTCTGCTATTAAAAATGAGTTGCCAGCCTTCCTCCTCTTCCCCTTTCAACTCTTCCTCATATCTATGTTTTGCTTACTTCAGCCTTCATCCATTACACTGTTGCAGCTTTGTCTGTTGGTTTAAAGAGCACTCAAACACAGAAGAAATGGCTTTGATTGAAGAACAAGCAGGAACCTCCTGTCCAACCTTTGACTTGCATGGATGAGAGCTGACCTTCATATAGCAACTGGAGCTTCCGGGCACAGTTCCCTGAACGTCTCATGACTCCCCAACTATTTTATAACACAGGGATAGACCATTTCCTTGATAAGCAGATGAATCATCTAAAAAATATGAAAGAGGATATTGACTTGAATCTACTAGATGTTTTATCTGCCAAGCAGGGAAAGCAAGCTTGGCCTCTGGACCAGACTGATACAAAGGAGGGGGAAGAGGAAAACAAGTATGTGCTTACCCATGTACACAGAGGGCGAGGGAATTCCTCACCATTTGACAAGAACATCCCCTCCCACAGCAAGGACAACGAGGTCATTTGGTGCTCTTCAGTTGTCATAATGACAATGCCTTCCACTTAAAATAGTCTTTGGAAGATACAACTCCCTGGCAGGCCAAAGGTTGACTGGAACTGCTTTTGTTCTCATGCAAGAAAGGGAAAGCAAAGAGCTTATTTTTCACAAACCCTAAAGTTTAAACCCATTTTCCCAAATAACGGAGCTTTGGCTGCTAACACAAACTGGTGGGCCATGAACTGGTTGGACCAAGGACCTTTATGTTATGGTAGAATACTTTGGCAGAGCATCTCTGAAGTCAGAGGTCTTTAAGATGAGAGCATTTGCCAACTTCTACCAAGGATATTCAGTATGTCTTCACAGACATTATTAACAAGGAGTGACACTAAAACATTCCAGCTTTTATGAAGTCCTCAGGCCTTCTGGGTATATTTGTAAAGGATTCCAATATTCCGCAAAAAGAAAATTACTGCTTAGCAGACTTGGTGTGCAGACTGAGATGGACCAAGACAAAGTGGCTAAGAATTAAGACTGAAGAAATGTCATGTGGTCTATCCCACTTTTTTTTTAGCACCTCTGTATATGTGTGACATTCATAATGATCAGTAAGCATATACAACAAGGTTACTGACATATTATAGTTAATTCTTGCTTATGAGCACTTAATTTACAGACTAAAGCTCTGTCATACCGTTTCATTTCTCATTCAAGTTAATGAAAAGATCTCCAGAAAAGCTGGATGCAACCATGACATTTTTATCCTCAATAAATTCATGCATAATTGTAGCTTCTGTTACTGCACACAAGAAAACACAGTCTTAAAATTTTTGCAAAATTAAGACATAACACAATATACATAGGAACCCACATTTCCTCAGTAGTGACTATTGTTAAAAAATGGTGTATTTCCTGGCTTTAAGATGCTTAATTCTACTAATTTAATATTTGTGACCACATTTATTTTTGGAACAGCTATAGAACACATACACAAAGGAGAGAAAACAAGTTATAAATGCAATGCCATGAATAGAGCTATATAGTTCATCCTTTTTTTCTTTTTTTTTTTTGCCCTAGAGAATATGAGCATTAAGCACTGCACCACACAAAGAAAACGTATTACAGTCCCCTTTTTTAAGGGTGATTTGAGCCTGTGGCTTTTTTCTTTTAGTTTTGGGTTCATCTTCTGATTATTTTCAAAATTCTCTTTATCCAAGAAAGTCTCTTGAAGTGCATTAGGACTTATACATTAGTCCCAGACTGTTTAATTTAGCCCTAATACCTTGAAGAAGCTTCAGGATGGATTGTTGCTATTCTGATTAAGGAATCAATCTCACCCCCTGCTGAGAAGGTTAGATGAATGCCTTGCCCCCAGAGGGAAATCAATATTGCTCCACTGACCAGCAACTTCCAAACATCGTATGCGACAATGTAGCATGAAGAAAAAAAGCACTTAATTCTTGCATTCTAGTTATAAAATAGGTTCTGAATTTCTGCTATTTTGACACTTTTTTTGCTTGTTCAACTCCAAGAAGCATGGATTCTTGCTTTTTACTACTCCATCAATATTCCAGGTTTTTTTTTTGTTCCTAAGGATTAACCCACAAGTGAACTACTGGAGATAACTATATCAAGCCAACAACATATTCAACAGTCAAGTCAATACAAATTGCTGTAATCATACACACAAAAACCATACATATCATACAAAAGAAAAATTTCCCAACCTTTGTGTGAATGGAACGCACTACTTTGTCACATTGTTCCTAACCATCAAGTACTTCAACTCAACTGCCAATAACCAAGTGAAATATTTATATTTGTATTGTTTAGCTCAAAGGCTTTTGTTAGCTGGAACAATTCAACACACTCTCACAAACATTAAGTGTGGGCACTATGATACACAGGCTTTCTATTCAAGACTATTTTTGAAGAGCATCAACAACTATGCAGATCTCATCTCCAAAGATGCCTAAATTAGGTGCATGTGTTTTGCAACAGCACATTTCTTGCAAAAATTGTCTTCTTCCAACAATTACAGGTTTCCTATTTCAAGATAGTTCCACGTCAATCAGACCGATCCTCTGGAAAAGGAGCTTTCAACAGTTTTATACAGAACACAAGTATAAAGATGACACAGACAAGAATCAGAGCAAAAGCCACAATGCAAAAAGAAAAAACAGCCCACAATTATCCAGAAGAGGCGTAGAGGTGCTCACAGTTCAGGTCATGCTCTACCAGGAATGGATGCATGCTTCCACCCTTCCAGGGTTGTTTCCTGGGCTACTTCATTACATCTTAGAAGACTGCATGCAGCCACACAGCCAGAGAAACATTATTTTGTCTTTAAATAGAGTTGGAACCTATCTCTCTCTCTCTCCCTGCCCCACCCCCCATTCCAAAAATAAGGCTGTAAATCCTCAGGGCGCTGATTTAAATAAGAACCGAGTCACACATGTCATGTGATATGCATTCTCATTACCTAAAGGCTAGGCATTTGCCTAGCTTACAATTTTGGTTTTCAGGTAAACCATGCAACAATAAAGTTTAAGTGTTGACTACCTTGATCACTGTGGGTAGGCTGGCTGTCCTTCAGGAGGATGTAGCCTTTCTGATCAGCTGATGACAGTGTCTTTGAGCAAAGCAATGAACAAACTCCTAACCAATATATACACTACTGAAATGTCTGCTTAAAGTTATTCTGCACATCAAAAAGTGAAGTAAAGCTTTGCTATGCAGTTTTTCATCTTTTACATGTTAAAGTTACAAACATATGCCAAAAAGCATCCTCTGAGAAACACAGATGTTTCACAACTCCAGAGTTGTAAGGAAATAAAGGCTCTTGATCAGCACACACAACCCTTTCCTCTCACCACTTATTTTTAGGCTTTTCCAGTGACAACACACGAGCATAAGTATCTCAGACTGTTATATTTGGGAGAGAGAAGCAGGATAGGTGAAAAAATATTTATGTAGTGCTCTATCACAGCTCTCCTGGTTCATCCACTGCCAGTTTTTCTTTTACTACAGCAAAAGCTTAGTTACACATTCTTAATGAATGCCACTCCTATAAGACCCACATTTGACAGATCAACAGCCCTCAAGAGGGCAAGAAATATTTCCCTTCCCCATTTAACTTTTGTTTGAGAAAACACACTTCCATTCACTCACCACTGCATGCCAATCATTTTTTCTCCTTTTGTAAATACAAGATAAAAATGTTAAAGCATTTATCTCTACATAAGCAAAAGCATAATGCAGAGTGAAAAACATTATCTAAATGCATTTTAAACCTATTTGTTAAACAATTCCTCAAAGTTTTCTGCACAGAACAAGTGGATGAAAAACAGCAGTGCACACACTTCTGGATAAAGCTCTCAGTTGGGGATGTGGTCAAATATTCTTCCAGAGTGAGTAAAGATGCAAAATGCAACCACAGAAATCAATGTATATACATTCAAACCAGTAAGTCAACTCTACTTAAATATTACACGGAAAAAGCCACATAAAAATAGCAATGCTACAAAGCCAAGCACGCAAAAGAGGACTGCTAGGTCCCTTCACTATTTTTCTGTTGTATTTCTTATCTGATCTTCAACCTTTGCCTCAAGCTTCTTCCTTCCTCTTGCACACCCACTACACTTTCTCCTGATCCCATCAAACTCTTGACTTGCCGATCCTAATGCACTAATCCTATCGCACATCCTGTCTGACAGCGAGTCACAATCCCACCTGTCCTACCCAGAGCCCAAGCCTGCTCTCCCCACAGGCTTTTTATCCAAGCTGTTTCCTTGTTACTGGTTCCTTGCCTTTTGTATGTTTGAACTCCTCTTCTCCTCCTGAGCTCATTTCTGCTGTTTCCTTTACCCAGTTAGTCCCAGTTCTCTCATCCTCCCCGAGTTCACTATCAGAACTGCTCATTCAATCGTCTCTCCTCAAACAACCCTATTTCCATCATTCTTGGCATTTCAATCAAAGGAACAGTTCCTAGACAAGCAGCTCCAAGTTTCTGTAACTAGATCCTAGTCTGAGCTCTACTCCTTCCCCACCACATTTGGTCTCTTGAATCACCTAAGATTCCTCTCTGCCCACAGCATCCCTTCCCCCATTCCTCACCCTCAGGTGAGTATAACAAGAGAAGAACCAGTTTGCTATCATCAAGGAAGCATAAGTGGTCAGACAGACCTTTGTGCGATCATACCTTTCATCCCCTTGCCCTCCCAGCTGTCGTCAACTTTCTCCCAACTCACTGACCCACACTCTTCTGTCTAAATACAGTCTAGACCCTCACATCTGAGGGCAGAAGAGGCTGCCGTACTCCACCCGGGCCTCGAGCAGCCATGACATGGAAAGTCTGGCTACACTCCTGCAAGGACTGGACTGAGGTGTGTTCCAATTATTCTGTGGGTGACTGCATCATCTTGTCCCACAAAAACCCCTCCAAGGCCAAAACGTACTCAGCACACACTGGAACTGCTGAAGACTTCGGCACTAATATCTTCATTGAGCACTTGCAAAGTGGTATTTTTTCCAAAGACTTACAAGTTTGCCTAATTCAGGCAGATTTTCTCAAGAACAGCAGAAGGCATATCCCTGTTCAACAGCTATTGACTGCCAAATTTCAGAACCTTGCTCCAATGAATAGGAGCACTACAGCTTCCCAAAAATCAAAGAGGCATTGTGTTTAGCATGTGCAAGATGCTGGCCCTGGTAACAACTGAATAATCCTGACTAATCTGAAATACAGTATCTCTGCAAGATGATCATTCTCTTATCACAGAGGTAATAGTCCTTTATCTGCATATCCACAGACTCAGTTCAATGAAAGTAAAATTTTTAACCATGAAATGAGTAATTTACCTCAAATCGTACCTGTTGTTCACAGAGTAAGTCTAAATACTACAAACTACCTTTCCCCTTCAGATCCATAAATGCTACTAGCAGAACTGATACCAGCCTCACTAAAATGGTAGAATTCAAGGATTTGCTTTAAAACCTTTTCAGGCACCAAGCAGCAGCACTTGAAAAATACTGTACCAGAGACAGCCAAGTGACACATATTTAACATAAGAAACCTATGTCATTTCAGCTACAAGAATGATAATCCACTACAGCATTTCCTCAGGATCAAGGACTATATGGATGACTTGGTAGCTTATTTGGGACCATCCTTCTAAACCAGGTATTAATTCCTGAGAGACTCCGTTCCAAGTTTTAGTGCTTTACTGGGTTTCTGAGAGTGTCTGGGGGATTGCTGTTGTTCTTTTGCTTGTTTTTCCAATTAAATGGACTCTTCCCCACATAAATTAAGGACAACATAGCAACAGAACTGCTTCTTTATGTGCTTTACAACATGCATGCCTGTTTCAGTGATCAGCAATGAACACCAGGCAAACAATATTTCATTCTTGCACTGCTCTGCTATAGGGAATCTAGAAACCCCATCTACTGTTTGTCCATTTTTAGATGCAAAAAGAAACATTTTATTTAATAATGCCAACCAACCCTTCTTAATCAACTGAGCCAAAAGAAATTATTAACCAGGTTAATAAGGTTATCCAGATAACACAGAGACAAAACAATCATGTAAAACTTCCAAAGGATCCAAATCACCCCACCACACGTACTTCAGAAGAAAGACTAAACCCATCATATCCTGTACATACATATGTGCATGCATACAACATATATACTACTTTTCCCTATTTGGATGTTAGAGCCAAAGCCGTTGATTGAAAAGGAGGACAAAGACCGCAACATACCAAGAGACAACAGTGTTTTTCCTCTCACCAGTGTAACCAGCTATTGTTAAAAAAAAAAAAAAAAAATGTGAAATAGAAAAGCAGAGTTGCTAGGGATAGAAGAAGGAAGAGAAGTTTCATCTGAAAAGCATATGATTATATTGAAAGGGGAAGTTATTTTAAAATATTTATATAAATACTAAAGAAACTCAGAGCACTGGATTTTGACAGCTGGATTGGATTCAATTTATAACTAATCTCAGAAGCATTATTTCAAACAGGATGAAAGTGAATTTCCAAAAATTCATTAGCAGGTTACCTTTCCAGCAATCAACAAAGGCAATAATGTAAAGCATGTTATTAAGTTTCAGTGCAGCAGTGGCTCCTACTCTTCATGTGGAGTATGGCTTTTGAAATTCTGCTTTAAAAGAATGTTTCACAACATGAGTAACACTAATGAGCTGCAAAGAGTCCAGAAAAACATAGTCTCCTGTTTGACTGCCTTCCCATATGGTTCAAGAAAGCAGGGGATCTCGCACAGCCACAATACAAATGGCAAGAGTCTGTGACAAATGAAAAAAAGATATTCTGCAGTCTTGACTCAGGCTGAAAGACCGTAAATCCCCCATTCTTTAATGAATAGGTAGGAAATATAAGAATAGGTCGGTGACAGTATTATAGAAACCCTCTTTCTTAAAGCAAAGCAGAATTGTAAATGAAATTACTCAGACATTCATACATTAAAGACCCAGCAACTCCTCTAGGTACTAGAAGGGAGTCATTCTACTCCTAGTGCCTGGAAATCCAAGGGGTGTATGCAGGGACCTCACACATAACCCTGTTCTCCTACGGACTGGCTCCCACAAGCAGCAAGGGAGTTACCACACAACAAATCTGAAGTTTAAAAATCAACTGCTTTTAAACTAAGGGAAAAGACTACAATTACAATAGTATTAATTTTAAAATGCACAAACTTACAGGCTGCAGCAGCCTGAACTACCATCCTGTGCCGGGCAAATGCACAAAGGTGTGTGCTGCTGAATTAAGATACTGTGTAATGATTCAACTTCTATAAACAATTTTTCACTCAGTCATCTGCACATAGAGGCTGACCACTTAAAACAGTGAGTGATCCACTGTGAAATAAAGAGGAGATATTAGTGTCAGACAATTTTGCTACCTCAGAACCATCCAAATAACTATGCAGAATACTAAGCTAATGAAAAGTCTGTTTTGCTTTGAAGTGCCAATTTTTATATATACAACTTTTTATATGTATACAGCTTGTATTAAGAGCCATAGAATAACACAGCCAAAATTATAAATATGATGCATTTATTCCTGACCTCATCTTATTTTTTCAGCCTCTCATCATATTTGCTTAGGATACCTTGCTCTGCAAGTATATTTCTGTGGGTGAAATTCCAGCCTCTACAGAAGTTTTAACACATTACTAAATAGAAACCGATACTCTACTAAATACAAAGAGAAAGGGTCAGTGATGCACAGCTTTACCTCTAGGTGTTGCCTGAAGGATGCCAAGTAAGTTGCAACAATTCACAGCCAATTTACAATAAACCACACTTTTCAGAAGAGTATTTGCTGTCACTACAGAAGAAGATTTTCAAAGCTGCAAACAATTCATCCACCCACCTTTGAAGGATAGGCCCATTACCTTGTATGATGGAAATTCTCAACTGATAATCGAAGTTAACTTGTGATTTATCATAGAAGACTGAATACTTCTCACATACGTACTCGCCCCATCAGAAACCAGCTTCTTTTCCTTTCAATCTTGGAGAGTAAGTTAAAACCCAAGACCAAAGAATTAGCAGGTGGGGGCCAGTGAGAATGGGATGGGTGAGATCACACACACACAGATTTCTACTGTATGCAATCAACTACAGTGGTGCATACAATAAAACTAGATGTTGGCTTAAGAAAAGAATTGATACATCAAACCTAGATCCAGCTCTGCAGATCCTCTCATGTTGAACAAGCCGGCAGAAACAGAGCCTTCATCTAAGATCATCTGACTACTGCGCTCAGTATGTAATGCCACCAAGGTCAAAATCACCCAGGTACTCCAGACGGTTTCCAAATGTGAGTCACCACTATATGCAACACCCATACCTTATAAATACCACTGAAGAACAATACTGCATTCAAGCAAATTTAAGAAATGAAAGATTACAGCTGTTTAAACACAAATTCTGCTGATGAAAGAGACACACAAGTACTGAAAGAGGAAAGGATTTATCAGTTACAGATCGCAAGTGAGGCCTTCACATTTGACTCAGTCACACCCGCATTTCATCGTCTGACAATTAGGACTTATTAAGAAAATATGGTCTATAAGAATCCCACCTGTTTTAATACTGTCAATTAAGCAATTACTGTTACTGAAAATAATAATTTACTCAACCATAAAAGTTTAGAGACAATTCACATTTATAAGTGGAATGAACTTTGTAAGGTAAAGATAGCCTCATCCAAATTATATTTTTTCATACTAGGGCATACTGGAACACACTACAAACAAAAGACGCAGTCCCCAAAGTATCAGCCACGCGAGGAGTTGGCCAGCAGAGCCCCTTGCGTAAGGACGTAAATTAAGTCCTTTGCAAACACAGAATATTCACCTTCTCACAGGTTGAAAGGACAGTGACAGCTGTTAGCAGACACTCAGCTTTTCACAAAAGAAAAATTTGATCAATTTTCTTTCTTTCCTAGTCTTTTTTTAAACTTTACATTGAATGTGGAAAAAGCCCAATGACAAGCCTGCAGCATCTGCACCTCTGAAACATTCATAACAAAGAGACAAATCTTCTCCCATTTAATCACTTTATAGCTTGCACTTACCACGCAGTGTGACAATATTCTGAAGACAGGGTTTTTCGTGGACCACTTAACCACAAATTTACATGTAGCTCCCCCAAACTATATACTGTACCAAAACTCATCATCAAGACAGTTCATTCCCATCAATATACCAACCATGCAGCCACAGCTTTTTCCACTCAAAAGACAACGACCGAAGTGCTGAGGTTAGTTTTAGCTCAGTTTGCTATGTAATTCCTACTGCTTGCTTGAAAGGCTTCATACCACACAAAAGGACACTGGTGGGAAACATAGCACACACTATCATTTTACTAGCTAAAGCACCCTTCAGAATATTCTCTATGTTCTTCCCCATTACCCCAGAGAGAAAAAGGGTGAAAGACATCCCGGTATACTTTTACAGTCTTTGTCCCAAAAACTTAGTTGACTGAAGGCACAAGTTGGGTCTGTATACAGGTACACATCATCTTTACTTACCACTTACGTTAGCTAAGTATTTAGAAAACATTGCCAATTTCAGGAATCGGACTTGAGGTAAGTATCTACTACACCTTCTTACTTGTTAGCCCTTAATGCGACTCTTGAACTGGTGATTCAGTCCTATGACTGTCCTTCACTCACTGCTTCTTCCTCCAGCTCCTGAATGTTTCAAGTATAATGGGGAGAAAGATTTCAGCAGGGGTTAGGTAGACTGACAAACTACACAGAGTAGCTACTGCCACCTCATACAGTGTGCTTACACACAGGAAACTCACAGTTACATGAGACCTTCAGGTTTTGCTCTGTAATGCTTGATTGCCTAGAGGCCCCAGATGATCTCATTATCCCAAGCATTTAGCCTCACACATGATATAAATGCTGCATTAGTACCTCTAATAATTCCGCTGGCTATGGGTCCATTTACACTCACAGGGCCAACCTTAAGATGAAACTCAGAAGTCTAGATTCAAATGAAACATCAATAGGAACTTTGCAATAGGATTTGCGAGCCAGAGGCACAGAATACACTCACATCACAGCACAAGGCTAAAAGTCTGTCTTGGGAATAACTTACACGTTGCTGAAGGGATTTTATTGCTTCTGAAGTATGAGCCTTTCTGCAACCAACTTTTGCTTTTTTTTTTCCAGGAATGAACGGAAGTTCTACATAAATCCATACACATTAACATTCTACATGCTCTAAAGAGCAAGCTCGATTTTACTTCTCCTTTGCTACATTTAAAAGGGTGATTCATGAATATGCATCCAGTCTGGTAGATCAGCACATCAGAGATATAGGATGCAAGTCAAAGAACACTAATCTTTCTAGCAAATTTCAAATTTGGAAACTACAATTGGAAATGCTTCTTCTGCCTCAACTTTCAGTCCATCAAATCATATACCAGTCACATTGTAAAACGGGCATCTGTTGCTTACAACACCTGCTACTAAATACTTATTCCCTGACTACTAAAAACAAATACTCTAAGTTCTAAGGTAAATTAAAATTTAATTTTGTTTAAAAATAAAAGCATCCCATGACCAACAAAGGGAGGTAGCATATATTAAATACAGGTTGTTCATGTGGTTTCCTTTCCCAGTGAAAGGGAGAACATGGAGAGAGAAATCAGTGTTTTGGCCTAAATACCCAGAGCACTGGAAACTGATGCATTTTCAAAGCTCTGTGTAATTTAAAAAACGAGCAACTCCTGCCAATTTTGTATCTAGAATAATTTAATCTGTTGGTCCTACCCTTTTCCTCAGTAACCTGCTACGCTTCTCAAAGTACTATACTGAAGACACGAAAAAAAAAACAAACCACCAAACTTCGATGCTGCTGAAGACAATAATTTCACCAACAAAATTTTCAGGAGAAAAAAAGTGTTACAAAAGCAGTTTGTAACTGTTAGAGAAGACACATATATAACTGCACACACACCTGCAAGGATTACATAAAAGAGAAACAACTATTTATAAGCACTACTCTACTACTACTTGTGCAGAAACATCTCAGTATCACTTGCACACTTTTAAGAATGCAAAAATAACTATGTCCATCTTGAGAATTCAGAATTTATTTTCCTGTGTCAAAACTGTTATACTGACTCTTACTTTAATTCCACTCAAACTATTTCATCTCTCCCCACAGCATCCAAGACGCAGAAAAAGACGACAACTGCAGATTTTCCGAGAAAATTCCCATGCAGCAGAGCTGTTTACATACTGATGAATCAATATAGCATCACTACAGTATTCCATCAGTATGTATCACCTTTCTTTCTCTGGAATATACAAATATACCACAACAACCTCTCAGTAAGCATTTGCTCCCTAATTTACTGTCTAGTTCTAACTAGATCTGGCTGTAACGTGACTACAATGTCACAGCAAAATGGGATGCTTACTTAACTGTCTGCCAGTAACGCATCCAGAAAGGACAACGATTAGCCCATTTAAAATCACCATTTCTATACAGACACAGTTTAAAAGCTTAGATATATGTACATCTTAACTCGCACTGGTTACTCGCCGCAAACATGCACACAGGAGCAAAATCCTGCAGTGCTTTGCAATCCAATGACCCTCTGCCACTCATTCTTGACTTCTCCATTCAAAACACTATTTCCGTTTTCCTCTTCCCCCTCTCCCGAGAACAGATTCGTCCAAAGATTTTTAATGTCCCACCATTAAATTTACAACCGCTTGCAGTCTCCTGTCCACTATTACAACCCCTCAATAACAGGTTTTGCTCCATGCTCCACCATCACGCTGCCAAACATGGCTGCACCATGTCCTCTTTGTGATTGAATATGTACATCTCTTTTGCCTTTCAAGACTTGTCTTCTCTGCCTACCCTTCTTTTCTCAGATTAGCAAGGGACCATTTCAAATCCTTATTACCCACTTTTCATGCCTTTCAACGGTACGATATTTTCCAGTAATGTAAACCGAATGCATTTATACTTCCCACTTTCTAGGTTCACTTCAAAAACATTCAAGGAGCTTTATACATTGAAACCCTCCCCACCATTAAAACGTACTTATTTACACACAACAAAAAACTCTTTTAATAAAACCCTCCGTCCTTCGAAACAAGCGTGGAGAGAAAACCCTTAACGACAGCGAAAGGAAATTTTATCATCTGGCTTTTCTTCCCTGCAGCTCCCTCTCCTGAAATTAGACCCCCTTGTATATAAATCCACCTCGGAGCCTCTCCTCCAGCCTCTTGCAGAAGCCACACACAAAACCCACCCCAGTCTTTGCTTGAAAGCCTCCCTCTGCTCTAGACCCACGGTAGCTTTTGGTGCTGTCGAGCATTTTTTAAAATTATTTTATTGAAGAAATAAATAAAACTGATTAACTCTCCGCTAGGATTTCTCTATGAAGGTTGCCCGTAAAAGTTTCTGGACAGGAGAGATCCCCCTCTCCCGGAGAGGGCAGCCCCTGGGCACAGCTCCCCCGCGGTACCCCGCACAGCGGAGCCCCGGCCCCCCGCACCGCAGCGGGGCTGGCGCCAGCCCCTCCGCACGGACCGTTATGACACGGGGCGGGCGCGGCGCTCCGCGGTAACCACCGCAACGACGGCCCCGCTCCCTCCCTCGTTCCCCCTCTCCTTCACTCACCCACAGCTCCGTGCCCCAGCTCATGGCTCCGCCGCGCCGCCGAGGGCCGGCGCTGAGGGAGCGGGCGGGAGACGCTCGGGGTCTCTCTGTCCCCCTGGCTTGGTTTCCTTCCCTTTCGCTCCCCGCGCACGGAGGGCCGGGCCCCGGCGGGGCGAGGTGGGGCGCGGAGAGGAGCGGGACGGGACCAAGCACTGCTCACCGCCGCTCCCGCCTCATCGCGCCGCAAAATGGCCCGAGCGGCGCCGCGCGGGGAGGCGGTGGCGGAGCGGGGCGGGGGCGGGGGGTGCTTGACAGCTCTGGCGCACTACGCAGGCGCGGCCAGCGGGGAGAGTGAAGGCGGGCGAGGCCGGCACCGCGCAGGCGCGGCTTCCAGTCAGCGCGTCCTCGGTCCCCGCTGGTAGCCCCGGCACCGCGCCACCGCCCGGTCCCGGCTCCGCACTCCCTTCCCCGCACCGAGGGCAGCGCGGCGGGCACCTCCCAGCCCGCCCCGTGTCCGCTTTGAAGTGCGGAGCGGGCAGGTGCGAGCAGCCGGCTGGGTGAAGTGGGTGCTCCCCGCCCGGAGGGCAGCCCCGCCCGCCCCAGGNCCATTTGGAAGGCAGGCAACCGCCCTAGAGAAGAAGGAAACCCATACCCTTAAAACTGACTGCAAGAGCTGACTTCTTCAAACTCAGCTGCCCAAATATATATACACGTACCAAAAATAACCCAAATCCGGGAATATTAAATCCACCATCTGTCACCACCATGCTCAACGAGCAAGCAGAAAAATAACCAAATTATCTGCCTTTGCATAAATGTTGGTTATTGTAGCAATTATGCAGGCCTTGCAGAAAATGGCCCATTTCCTGGCCAGAGAAGTAAGATTTATTTTGTGCTCATCTTCCTCTGTAACAGCATTTGTTTGAGCTGTGTCACTTAATCTGATTTTACATTTCTGTTTTTCAGCTACAAGAAATGTAAAATGAGCTTTAGATTTATATTTATTGCATCTGTTCATGAAAGGTTTACATGGGTGGAAAGGAAAGCACATTTATTCACCTGAAGGAAAAGATATCTGCTTATAGAGGGTGAGGATCCTTTTGATGTCAGAAGATAAAACTTGACCAGCTGCTACAGCAAGCGTTATCTCCTTTAGGTTAATGCACTTCTTGGACTGATGCTTGACTATTAACCTACACAAGAAAGGACAAGCAAAGAATAACTTAATAAGCAATTCCAACATTTAGAACAACAATGAAGAGAAGTGTTATGTTAATAACTGAATTGTATTTATTTTTATCTTAGTTCAATGGATTTTAATGTAAGAGTAGAACGCTACTGCTCACATAGCTGTCTTTGAAGGGAAGCAAAGAACAGGCAATGCTTTTGTTCATCATTAAAAGTTATTACTTTTAAGGACTGACTTTATAGCAACTAGGAGACACGCTGTTTAATTCATTTAACAGAGTACTGCTTCCTGCTGCTGCCAATGTATTTAAATATCTGAGCCTGTCATGCTGCCTAAAGCACAACCACAATCTTCCAAAGGTTTGTACTTCCGCAGACTCTCAGTGAAGGGGCACCAAAACCTGCTGTCCAGATAACACAGTTGCATCACAACTTTTTGAAAGGTTAATCCTTAAATACTTGAGTCAAAAGAATGTACAGAGACCAAACAGAAAGCAGAATTAGTATCATTTGAGGTAAATTTGCTGTGGAATTTCCTTTTGCACAAAGAGCTGGGAGGGGAACAAGGCAAACCTGTTACACCAGCACAGGCAGGGAAACCTGTCCACACTGAAAGACAGAAATGCTTAACCAGTTCCAGAAAGATAAAGGCCAGAAATGCAAGTTTTGTATTATGATGGTACATTGGAATCAGCCATGCCACAACCTATGTAAAGTTACTAAAATTTGCGTGGACAGACTCAAGACAAACATTAAATAAAATTCAGGATATTTCTGGAAGGGTACTTCTTCCTATCTTTGACTGTCTTTATTGTTTAGCCTGAAACTCTCCAAGACAGGCACTGCCACTGACATTATTGCTTTCAGCTGTACAGTGCCCAAAACAGCATGGCCTGCAGCTTGGTAGGTCCCTAATTACTAATGTAATTAACAACAATGGGAGCAGTAGGAGCCCTTGATGCTGAAGTAGATGCTGGGTGGCTCAAAAGAATAATTCAGAATGACACTTTGAAATTATCTAGCACTTTTTTACTTAATTTGCACAATCTAAATCTGAGCAACACAGAAGCTGGTGAGAGTTTTCCCTCAGCCACATTAAGAGCAAGACCTTGCAGATCTGTTATCTGGATATGGGCCTATTCCTGTAAATTCTCTGTGTTTACCTCTCCTGTTGTTATGATTCAGACCACTCCCAGACATAGATCCTAAGCCCAACCAGAAACAGTTCCCTTTTTAGAAGGCCAGGACTTTACTTAAGAAACCCTAGTTCTACTCAAAACCAGCCAGATTAGCTGCAAAATTATTCAGAGGATGTTTAAAGAAGATAAAATAAATCCCTGAACTACAATTCAATCTAAAACCTTTTGTCTGGGTTTGTTTACTCATGCAAAACAAGAAAAATCACAACTTTCAGAACACATACAGGCATTTCTAGCTTCCAGGATACAAAAGGACCCACCTTTTCCCCTTAGAGTTATCACCCTTGCAGCTGCTTCCCTTTTAGTTTTATAATTCTACCCAGATCATCCACATGCAAGACAAGAAGAGTGGATACTGCTTCTAACCTCTCATACACTGGGACTGAAACAGCACCAGGAAAGGAAGAGGACACACCTTTCCCTATGGCTATCACAGCTGTTTCCTTTTTGCTGTTACACCACCACACAGGTCATTCGACACACAGCAGGGGACCTTGGCTCTTTTTAAAAGCCCTATCAGGGCTCAGAGGGGCCTAATTAAGACCTGATAAACCTTAATGGCCCTAACCAGCCTCACCTGTGGCCTCCACCCACCCCCTCTGCCCATGGACCCAGGAGCCCCATTTAAGCTCTGGCCTGAGGGCTTTGTCTCTGTTTAAGCAATGTTGTAGGGGTGCTGATCTCTGGCTCAGTCACAGCTATACCTGGCTATGGATCCTGCTGATGTGGAACCGGGCTCATATTTAGCTTGATCTTAGACCTGCTTCACCACTATGGACCTGTCCAGCCATTGCTAGACTGTGTATGACCTTGGTTCCCATCCCCTGAACTGCAGATTGACTTCTCTCCTCAGCTTCACCTTGTCTCATTGCTATGAGCTCACCTGATGATCTAGAGCCTGCTGCTTCCAGCTGCTATTCCTGGGCCTGCTCTGCTCGCCTTGCTTGGGGACCGTGGGACTGGACTGTGAATGGTGAGGCTCCTGCCCTGCTGCCCGTGTTATCCTGTTCATCTTCCAACTCTATGTCCCTCAGGGAACAGCCAGCCCTTGCTACTCCATGACATGCCCATGCCTTGGCTCATTGTGTGTGTTAACAAATTGATGCTTAATCTGCTTCACTCTGTACTGAGGTGTACCTGTAGGTTGTCCCTGTGCCAACATTTTCCTCACAGTGTTGATGCCTTCCATCTAATCTCAATAGTTGCCCATGATGTGCTTAAAAAAAACCCCCAATCTGTGAAGGGTTTTAATTAGATCTTTGAGTATATGTGCAAATACAATGAAGGAATAAAGGAAAAATACATCCAGGGTAAATATGTTTAACCACAGCTCAGAATAACTGTACTTGCTAGGAACAGTACACTTAGAGCAAGGTGAGTCTTGTCTGGAAGCTACAGTAAAACACATGAATGTAATGATGAGAGTTGCTGTTATAGCATATTCATTACAGATAGCAGCCAGTTTGCATATTGATAGGGGTGTAAATTTAAGTGTAGACATCTTTTAACACACAAATTCTTAGAAAAATGCATAGCCAAAGAAAGTAAAGGTTATAAATTCTAACTTTGAGATCATTTAGTCTAGGGAAGTGGGGAACTTAGTTACTACAATATTCTAATAGCTGATGGAGAGTTACACAAACAAAATGAAGATGTTCAGACAGTCCATGGCATAAAAATCCCTGATTGCTATTAAGAAGCATCTTCAGACTAAGAGAGGATCTTCAGCTGAACCAGTCCCCAGAATTATAGGGGAAAACCTCATGCTATTTGGCCAAGGAAGTAGTTAAAGTGTGCCCGATGCTTAATAGTGGACCAAGGCATGAAAGCCGGTGCTACAGCTGTGGTGGGAAGCAGCCATTTCTCAGAAGTCACAAGTCTCTAGGTTTCACAGGTGGTCCACACACTGGAATTATAATAATTACAACATTAAAAATATTAATTTCAAGAAAATATTTAGACCAGAGTTATCTTTTCAGAATAAATTACTGGAGGTTCATAGTTACGTAGGCTTCTTACAATCAGTGGGGTGTAGCTATGTGCTGTACAAGGCCTGATGTTGACAGGACATCTAGTGGTCTGTACAAGTTACTGCCCAGAGAAAGAATCCTACTAGAAAAACACAGATTGGTGTGTTTGGGGTTTTTTTTCATGCTTCCAGATATTTTCTGGTACCAGTCCAGGTTTCTTTGGCTGATTTGTGAGATTTCTGTGTTTACTACATAATCTTGTCAACATAAACGTCAAGATTATTGATTTTTCTCTGCCTTTTCACTCTCACTTGTATTTTACTACTCACCTGGTCCAATCTATTTGTTTATCTGGCTCTAGATGGAAAAACTTGCACAGCTGTTACTCCATACACTGAAAGGGAACATCAGAATGTTTGATTTCCCCAAGCTGACAGCACAGGACTCCCCACTGATTAATTACATTTATTTATGTTGATGACTTCCCATCGCATAGTCCTTAATTTTTTTTAGTAATGTGTTAGCCTAAAAGCCATTTCAATTGCTACTATTCATGTTCACTTTGCTTCTTGTGTTAGTCTCAGTTTGAGTGACAAAGAAATCACTGAAGCCAGGCCCAATCTGCTGGTCATTTCATTTTTAAGTGGGGCTACAGCTACCAGTTCCACGTAGTTTAGTGGCTGCAAAACTATTCCAGTAAGGAAGCAGAAAGCTCTTTGTTTTGTGTTGTGGTTTAACCCCAGCCAGCAACTNTTGTTACATGTTTCTTTGTGGTACTTAAAATTAATGCTTTAAACAGAAAGGTAGTTTTTTCAGTGGTTTGGTCCACCGGATGCTCAGGCATCTGCTCTCACCATAGCTCCCAGGAAGAAGCTGACACTTGCTGGCTGCTCCACGGCCAAGCTGGAAGCAACAATCCTCAATCTCCCTATCAACTACTGCACGGCTGAGGGCAAGGCGGGAAGAGCTCTGGCCTTCACCCGGGGGGGCAGAGCAGCTCTGTGGTGCCTCACCCCAAACCAGGCCCTTGCTGAGCACCTCCACACAGGATGGTCAGGGATTCCCTCTGGGCAGTGTCCTCCTGTGAGGACAGAGAGGGCCACCAGTGAGGAGGGAGCTACCTCAGGGCTGCAGCCACTGCCACGGCCCACACTGAGGGGCCCGGACCGCCACGGGGGGCACCGTGGGAGGCAGCCTCCGGGCGGGGGGCAGCCCAGAAGGGCCCTAGAGGGAGAGAAAAGGGCTGGGAAGCCACACAAGCCCGGTAACAGGGGACAGACCCCGGTGACAGCAGACGAGTGTCGGCGGCAGCGGGCAGCCGGCGGTGACAGGAGAGACAACCCCGCTGTGGTCACGTGCCCCCACCGCCCCTTGACCCCGGAAGTGGCGCGGGAAGAGGATGCTGATGCTGGAATAAACATGGCGGCCCGCGGTGCTGGGGTTGCGCTGTCGCGGGCCGCGGTCGTGCTGGGGCTGGTGCTGCTCTGGGCGGGCTCGGTTGGCGCCCGCATCCATCACCTCACCCTCAAAGTAAGGTCTGCGCTGCCTCCGTCCCCGGAGGCTCGGCCCCCGGCCGCGCTCGGCTCCCTGCGGGTCGATTGAGGGGAACGACGAGGCGGTCTGGGCCTGCCCACGGGCCGGGGCTCTTCTGTCCTCCCCGCGCCTCCGGCTTCGTCCCGCTGCCTCCCCCTGGGCCTTCTCCCTTTTCGCTGCCCGCTGGGCTCTCCCCCTGTGCCTCAGGCTGCCTGGGCCCCGCTGTGTACCGCTTTCCCCGTTATTCCCCCCTCCCCCCGCATCCCCTTAGCGCCATCTCTGCCTGTTTGTCCGTCTGTTTCTTACTCGTGGGGAAGACGCGCGAAGGGGCCGCAGCACTGCAGGCTGTGTAGCTGTCTCACGTGCAAACACGTGAATATTCTTCCTCAGGAAGAGGAAACTTGTGCTGACTACGTTATTGTTTTGGGGAATTTGTGACCAACGGTTGAGTTCTGGAAGAATTTCTCCTGGGGTGATGCTTTTTCCTTACATAGAAAATTTTCAAACTGGCCTCAGCAGCAAACGTTACAGCTTCTAGTTCTTGTTAGGGTGTCTCTTAACCACCTGGATCAATTACTCACCTGTGGTTGCTGATTTGTATAATCAAAGTGGGGTATAGTTTTAGTTTTGTAGGTATTTTGTGTGACTTGCAATGCTGACCTACCAAGCACTGTGGAAAGAAGTGCATTAATGCCTTTGCCCACCTCTTGTGTAAACACGAGCTTTATTGTTAGAGCACAGTCTCTCCCTTTCTACTTCATCTGCCACTTTACAGCATTTATGTAAATATCAGGCTCCAACAACTGTACCCTTTCACAATGAAATTTCCTGGTGTTCTTGCCATTGGCTCCTTGCTTGTAAGTGCGCTTTGACGCTGTGCCAAGCTAAAGGCCGCAGCTTTCTGTCAATGTTTGATATTAGGTTTCTGCAAACAAGCTGTTATTGCTTAAGTTAGAATAGCTTTATTCTTCTATATTTGTAATTAGCGTGCTAAGGTGAAACTTTTTTTTGTTGTCAGAAAAGCAAGCCACAGTCTGAGCAGTTTCCTGTTCTGAAAATAACTTTTCATCTTTATAAAAGCATACAAGATGACTTAATTCTTCCGAGTTAGAAAAATTATTTGAGTCTTGCTGTTAGACTAACCTTGTCAAAGGAGATTCTCTTCCTTAGTAGCAATTATCAGCTTTATTAGTTTAATGAGATGTTAAACAAAACAAAAACCACAAAAAAATGAAGTCACGTAAGACTGATGGAAACAATTTTCAGAGATTTCCAGAAGTAACTGGTAGTTGGAATGTTTCTCTTGACCAAAAATAAGATTTATTTTTGTTGTCTTAACAGTTGAATGCTACGATATTGAAGCCTTATGTTTTGCATAATGCAATGGCGAACTGTTGCAGAGAATGAGGAAGTTGGTCTAAATGAGGCCTTTGTCAGGCACACAGTTAAGTTTAACGCTTAGTGAGTAGCCAACACACACCAGTTTCAAGAGGAACCATCTGACTGACAATGCTGTGTAGCAGCTGTGGTGTTAGTTTCTCATTAAAGTGAATTATCTTTCCAATTAACTGACTTCCAATTTTGTGATACTGTCAAGATTGTAGTTTTATGTTAAATTATTTTTTGGAGGATGTTGTTTTTCAATGGTTATTTGTAAATACTTGGGGCATTTTAATGTTGGTAGGTTTCAGGATTCAGTTGCTGAAATTGAATATACCTTTAAAAATAATTCATTTAGTCTCACACAAATCATAAGTCTTGCTTTTAGTCTCACATAAATAATAAAGTTCCTTTTTATTGTAAAGGTAAGCACTCTCTGATAAAACTTACACTGTACTGGTAGCTTGATCCCAATTAGATTTTTGGGTAAAATGTTAAATGTTATTTCTCTGCTTATTCTGGGCTACAGGATCTTGGATGCCACTTATTTGTAATCTTATCCAAATGTTTCAGGATCAATGTTTATCCTAAAGGACTAGAAGTGGGGAAGATTTTTATGGAAATAAGCTGTATTGGTTTGACTGTAACCTGTTAGCGATGAGTCCCAGATCATCTCTTCTCATAGGAGCAGGCTTACTGTTAAAGTCCATCATATGTAAGCTAAAATAATGTGTATGCTAACAACTCAGATGCTTAAGCATTCACTTGTATGGGTTTACACCTTTGTAAACTTAAAATTGATTATTTCTGAAGTCAGCAGTTGACTGATTATAAATAAAAGCCAGATTCTTCCCACCTGTTAAGCCTCCTGTGAGAGGTGAGACAATTAGTAAGCCAGTATCTTTATGCTGTCACTGTGTGGAGCAGTAGATGCTGTTGGGGAGTGTGCTGTTGCTTGGTGGCACCTGGTGACTGTGTGTGGGATCATGTAAAGCTGAAGGATTTGTGAACTAAATCTGTAAACTCAAAGCTGGGATAAAACTGAGGAGGAAAGTGTGTTGTGTATTACCTTTTGTTGATGGGGAGCATATTAGTAAGCTGGCAGAGTAAATAACCTTAAATTGAACTGAATAGCTTTTGCAAGTACTCTGAATTAAGCAGCTGGCTCTGGTCACATTCACAAGGTGCAAAAGACCTTGTGGTGGGATGACACCGTATCCCCCCTCATAGTCCCTTCTATCTAATGACCCAGACAAATGCTTATCTGTCCAGGTGTGGTTAAATACATATGATCTGCTATGTAAAGAGCTAGTATTAATCTTCTGTTCTGACTGGGAAATTATATTGAAAGCAGTGATAAAGGAACCAGATGGGCTCTTGTTTCAAGTACGTTAAGTGACCTAGAACCCGAAGACAACACATCTATAATACTCTGTCGAACAAAGCATCTGCTGTGAGCCATGTGTTACTACCTCCCCGCCCCCCGCCCTTTCTGAGTGTTAAGGGAACCATCTGGTTATTTGCCAGGTTAACTTGATTCTGTTAGGGCGATCTCATTACAGCTAGATTACAGGTTAGCTGTGTCAGGCTTAGTGTCCTGCTATTGCAGTGAGTGATATTTCTGTCAGGAGTGTTTTATGCAGAGGTGTCAAAATTAATACTGGGGGGAAAGGAAGAGACAGAATTTATTGTACTTCTCCAATTCTTAGCTCAGTCTTTAGTACCTGTCTAGAACAGTTAGTTTGCATTTAGAAGCTGACTTCTCTGCTTGAAGTATTCTGCAATTTGATTATCTTTTCCTAGAAGAAGCAAGAGGAAGAAAGAATTTTCTTATTTTTAGTGACTTGTAAAAGTGCTTTAAATCACATTATAAACTTGCTTTTTTTATTTTTGTTGCTCTGTTTCTGCTTCCAATGATCTAGTAGGATTGAAGGTCCAGCTGCATACTTATTTATTGATTTATGAATGCAAAGTAACAGGGATATCACCTTTCCTCATCCGATGTGGCAGCTGTGTGTAATGCTTACTACTCCTCATGTGAGGTCCTTCATGACCTTCTTATTTAAAAAAAACAAACAAACAAACCTCACTATACTTGAACCTCTATTAGCTGAGCAAGGTATGGAAAAGGATCAACTACAACAGGTCCCTTGCCAGACTGAGAGGAATTAAATTATTCTGCAACTAAGACTGGGAGCAGAGGAGAGGATTGGAATTTTCCTGTTAGAGAAACTAACCCAAGTGATTCTGTTTAAACCCACATAACCAGTTTTGATATTTAGTCTACTTATAAGATGCAAGGCCTTGCTAAAAATCATTTGGAGGAACGGGACTACATAAGAAACTTTCTCATCTACACCATACACTTAGTTTTCCAGTGAGTCAGGTGTTTGACGGTCCAAACACTGACACTGCCTAACATAGAAGATCTGATGGGATGACAGTACACCGTGATACTTGTTAAACACTTGGCCAAAACCCAGGTCTCTGTTAGGTAAGATCACTATAGTCAACTAATTCCTCTTCAGTCTGTCGCAATGACAGTAGCTAGCATTCAAACAGTAGTTGTCTTGATTTTCTTTTTTTTTTTTGGTAGCAATATTTTGTTGAATCAATGATGCCAGATATTTAATTTCCCCCCAGACTTTTTTCTTGCATTTTCCTCAGTAGTATAGCTAGGTAATTAGCAGAGACACATGTATTTAAAGTTCTTGCTGTTCAGGTTATTGGAAGAGTTGGATGATTCCAGTGAAATAATTGGTTATATCTGAAGATAACCTAAAGAAATTTGCTCTTGGTATGATCAGATATTTGTTTTGCATGAATACTTTAGTAAGCGTTCATCTCTGTCACCCTGCTCCTTTGATTGCTGCTGGAGATCACTGTGTATGTGACTTGTAAATTTACTTTTCTTTCTTAAAGGATGATGTGAGGCAGAAAGTGCACCTGAATACCTTTGGCTTCTTCAAGGATGGTTACATGAAAGTCAGTGTCAGCAACCTTTCATTGAAGCCACCTGTAGGCTCTGATGACAAGAGCGGCTTATCGGTAAGTTAATTTGAGTCCAATGACTATGAAACTGCCCTTGCACTGGATGCCTGAACTTGTTTGAGGTGACAGATCCTGACTGGTGGTGCTGTTGGCTTTGATTCCCGCTGTGAGCCCTTTATGAGGATATTTATATTATGAGATTTATCCTTGAGCGCTATCCATTCTGCTTGAAGGATAAACTTTAACTTATCAGATCCTCTGCAGAACTTGATGGACACATCTATAACCTATATTGAACACAGATTTCCTAAGCAGTCCTCTGATGTGAGATTTTCACATTGTTGTCCTGTTGCATTGTAATCGTTATATTACATTCTGCATAGTTTGATCTCTTTAGTAATAAAAGTATTAAATGTTTTCCTCAAGCAAAAAAATCTGGAAAAATACTGAAATAAAAGGTACTCTACATTAGTTTGGGTTTGAACCAGTATGTATTTTATTCTTGGTGGATATGGATGAAGCAGCAAGTTTATTTTATTTAAATATTTTTTTTCTGTCTAATTAGGTAATGAGAAAAATACCTGGATTCTGCCTTAAGCATAGGTTAATTTATTTAGAGAGTAGTGTCTTTAACTCTTTCATTGGTGGTTTGGCTTCTGATACTAGGGGAACCTGAACTGTTCTGATTTGACAGATTCTTCTCAATTGTCTTGTAGGTGGGCTTCAGTTTGGATCGAACAAGGAATGATGGGTTCTCCACTTACCTGGTAAGAGATGCGATCTTACTTTTCTAAGCTGGGGATATCGCATAGTCTACCTTAGTCCAGGAGTGGTTGGAAGAAATGAAAAAAAATTTTAAAAAGGGGTGTGGCTGGACACCTTTAGGCATGGGCTGGTTGTTAAGGATAATTCAGTTTTACAACTTGCTGGACTGGTAACCTGTACCCGGAGAGGAATATGTCCCACTTCTTATAAACAGGAGGGCACTTAAAAGATGTTTTGCTTATATTATCAGGATGAAGAAGTAGATTACTGTATCTTGAAAAAGAAACCAGAGCCAGATGTCTCTGTTGTGATCTTGCTTCTGGAGTTCAAAACTGATGTGTGAGTAAATAGTGTACACTACGTTTTCAACTTATTTCTCTAGTTGAAGCTAATGTAATACTTATGAAACGTATTTAAGGGTTTGGAAAGCTTCTGTGCCTGTAGCTTATTTTTTAATGGGTTACATGAGAGTTGAGGTGAAAAGTGAAAGAAAAAATCTGCAGTATAAAATGGTCCAAGAATTCTTGCTTTATGTTGGAGGGATAAGAGGACACAGGGCAGAAGAATCATACCTTAATTGTGCTGAAGGCATGAGCTTGAAGTCTTGGGTCTCTTTTGCAGCTTTTGCACTGAATATACTGTTTTATTGTTTGTCTCAAATTATCTGTTTTATGGAAGTACCTTTGAGGCTGTGTTGCTTTCTTTTGCAAGAACAACTGTAACTGTTTGTATGGAAATATGTTTTCTAATAAGACTCCAGTTACCAGAACTGAATAAACTTGTTTTTCTTCAGCTGCTCTTGTATTTGATGTAAACAGATAGTTTTTATAGTACCACTGTGAGTTCGATGCCAGGCTGGTGTAAGTCATGATCTGGTGCTTGCCTGTTCTCTGTGGTAAAAAAAAAAAAAAGTGAAGAGAAATTGATTTTCCTTTGTGGGGTTTATGTAGACTATGACAGATAGCTTCTTTATGAATGTTTGCTTTCATTTTACATAAAAACTGTTTGTTTTTTTAGTGTCAAGGTACGGTTCTCTGCAGAAGCTGCTTCTCTGTTACCTAAAATTTCATTCGTGTCTGAGGAAAATGTTACTGCCTTAAGTACCAAGCCACTAAAGTCTTCTGAACAGAGTAGTGATTCTGGTAAAGATCCTGCGGAGACCAACCAAAAAGGTAAGCCTGCTAAACCTCACCTATATGTGCTCTCACTGCTAGTTCCTCATTGATGTGCATCCAGTAGCGTGTTGTGGTCACATTCTGGGGTCCCCTTGGGCTAGAACTTAACGCAGTCTTGCGTAAACCTGTGCGTAGAGCTACCTTTTGGTCTGGAGTCTTTCCTGTTCAGCAATTTGTGTTAACTGGTTCTGTTGATCCAGCAAAGAGCCAGCATGACTGTTGGAGACTTATAGTACCTGTGAGGTGGGGTTGAGGTACTCTGTCGTCTCTTGTCTGGCAAAAAGAAAGCTAAATGGGAATTCGGTAGACCCCAACAACTAGTTGAAGGAAGATTAGAAGGACAATGATGCCAAGCTATCTTTAGTAGAGGCACACAATGCTGTTCCCCCCCTTATTAAATCTTGGATGTCTCAGATTGGATGTTAGGATGGAAAATAAGACTTTCCTAGGTAGGTATTCCCGTGTTGTAGCAGATCATTTGTGGATGTTGTAGAACCTGCATCCTTTGAGATTTTAAACACTTGACTAAACAAAACCAGGGCCAATATGATACAGTATTGACACTAGGCATGCTTTGAGTCAGAAGGTGGATTAAATACCTCCATAGGTCTTTTCCAGCCAACATTTTTATGATTTTGTATGTGTCTAAAGAGTTGAAATCTAGTCTATCACCCCGAAGCTATAGGAATGGAGCCGTAACTATACCAGTAACCTTTTCTGGAGACACAAATCTTTGTCTAGCTTCCAGACCAGCAGACAAAACAATTTTATAATCCCAGCTCTGATGGGATTAGCTCTAAACAGTTCATGTTATCCCTTCTTGGAAGAGTTTAGATTTCAGATCAGACTGCTGAGTGGTCTGAGTCTGTCTTGGCATGTCATGCTCACAAGCTTTATCACTGAAGATTTTGCACAGCTTTTCTAACAAGTCAAGAACTAAAGCTGGATGACACTGAAGACAATGGATCTGACAGCTCTGGTTTTGCTTTTTCTTGCATAAAAGTGTATCATGCACACCGGCAGCACACTGAGGTGTGGGAGCCAAAAGCAATGCTTAAGTCTTGAACTTTTGCTTTCTGGTAGAATAGGATGACCTTATGTTTGAAAAGCTTCTTATAGGACTGGAGTGAAACTGCGAACTTGACATGCTCCTCTATTGGTCTCCTGTCAATTTAAGTTTCTCCAGTTCAGAGCAGATTACCTGCTTGGCAGGTAACCTATGCTTTTGGGTTTGTTTGTGTTTGTACTGGGACCTTTCTTAGTAGAGAGTTGAGAACATTTTCCTTCCCCAGGGCTAATTAGGACTTCCATATGTTTGTCAGGACATGTATTAATGTCCAGATTAAGATTAGTGAGTGAGATTAACAGTACTCAGGAATAACATTAAACTCAGTCATAGCTATAGACTGTATGAAACAAGGCTGTAGCCTGCATTTGGTATAGGTCACCTGCCTCCTGCATCATTGTAATTGAGGGGTTGGAAAGATTTCTTGGGTAGGCTTTTGTAGAAGATGTAATAGTAGAGAAGTCTATCCTAGCATTTGAGGATGCATTCAGAATGATGGCTAGTTGTAGGAAGAGTCCTGGGAGAATAAGGTGGGACTGGGAAAGAGTCTCTGTTAGTGATTATCTGGAAACTGCTACGCAGTCACGTATAGGAAGATTTGAGTAAGGTATTGGCAATGTGTAAAAGCTGGTAGTCTATGAGGATGTCTAAATGCAAATGCTCTAAATGTACCATTAATACTTCTACTCCTAGATAAGAAGTCCAAACGAAGTACAACAACCTCCCAGGTAAGAAACTATCTGTTGTTTTCTCTCAGAAAGAACCTGGGGGAATATTCCATCATAGCCAGAAAATGGAGAGTATTATTTTATATTGCTCTCAGCTTCCACTGTAAATATACAGAATGCAGTTTTGATTGTCTGGATGATATAGCCAAATGTGGTAGTTTATTTGCTTAAAAAACCCTAAAAGTCTCTCTTCCTTTTCCCAGAGCATAGTAGAACAAGAACACCATGTTCACAATGACAAAGGAACTTTTTCATTTCAGGTAGGGTGTCTGTCGGTGTCTAGTCTTAATGTGTGCAGACAGTTCTTTCCTTCACTGTACTACTTTATGAAAAGTAAAAGTCTGTTGCTCCCTATTGTAATCCCCATTTCTTTGGTATAGATGACTCTGATAGCTCAGTAAAATTTTGAGTAGACTCTTGTTAAGAATAAGTGCTGGAAATCTTTCTTCATAAAGCATGGGAGCTGTTTTAAACTGTCCTTGGTATGATACAGTTCTTCTAAATATCTTAGTCCGTGAGCCTCAGCATGTTAAAGTTTGCTGTGATGCAACTGGTTCATACAGATTGCTAACAACAAATAGCTGTGCCCTGACTGATGACTTGCTTAAGGGGAAGACACTCTGTATGAAACCAGATTAACACTTTGTTTCAGCACACTGGTTTACTTGTGATTGTTGGTTACTATAAACCCAACACATTTTAAATTGTTACATGACACAAATCTCATTTCCATATTACAACTTGTATAGTTGAGGAGGAACAGAATAGCTGTTTATGCTTTAGGGCAAGTATGATCAAAATTCTATGCCTCACCATGTTAAATATATGACAATTCCTGTTATCTTTTCTCTGTGATGAGCTAAGTTAAAGGCCTAAAGGCCTTCGATAAAAGTTTTGGATTACCAGAGTGCATAACTATGGACAGGTGCAATGACTTTTGCATCTGGAATTCTGTTGAAACTTGCAAATATGTTGGTATCCTCAGAACAGTATGCTTGTTGAAAGGAACCAATTGACCCTAAATGATTGACTTTTTTCATGCTTCAGTAGAGATGGCTTCTTTACCAGAGCAACCCTGTTGTGAATGAGAAGAATGCTGACTTTCCTATTCCTTATTTTCAGTTCTTTTTTAACATCAGCTCTCATAACCAGGAAGGTCTCTACAGCCTATATTTCCACAAATGTGTTGGCAGTGATGGGCCGACTAATGATCAGCAACTATTTAGTCTTGATGTGAGTATAGCTTCTAAAGTATAATTAATTCATTCACTTAAATATACAGCTTTCAATTCTAGCTTGTATACCAAGCACACGCTGTACAGGAGTGTATAGTTGGGGTGGCAAGTGATTCAGAGTTGTACATATAATCTCTCTAGTGGCATTTCTGAAGGAAGCAACTACAGTAAGAAGAGTTAAAATACTAGTTTTGGAGAAATGTCTGGAAATCTGAAGACTATGTGTGGGCTGGATTCAGTCTACACAGTTGTGACTAGATGCTGTAATGACATGGGAGCTAAAACAGCTGTTCATGTTTTGCTGTGCTCAAAAATCACTTTTTTCTTTACACAATTGCAGGTATTAAGGTTGTTGCTGCAGCTTAAATTGTTGGTATTTGAATTCAGTGTGTTTGCTTTTTCTGGCCTAATTAAAGATGCATTTTTACAGTGTTAGATGCACATCTTGAGACATTTGCTATAACATATTACCTCTCTCTCCCTTAACATCCAAGGGTTCAGTCCTATGTTCTTTAGAGCCAGAGTGCATTATCACAGCTCAGGCTTTCCCTTTCTTCTCTTTCCTGTGCTCGTGCTGGCATCCACCCTGGTGTATAGTGAGCTATTCTGTAATGAATCCTCATTGACCAAGGTGGCTCTTGGCCAGATCAGACCCGTGAGCTGCTTTTTACATGGTTGTGCTGACTCTACTGCAAGGGAAAAGCCAGAGAACATGTAGGTGATAAAACTTAGCAGCCGTCACTAACTCAGACTAGATTACTTTAAATCTGCTTCTGAAGTTGTATGTTTAGAAGACCAAGTTTTTGAATTGCTGTTTGTTACCTGGACTCACTGAAGAAATTGGAGAGAAGAACACCTGGATAACTCACCTGCTTGGTTGTGTTTAGAGATGCAGGACAGTTTCAGTACTGCAAACTAGCCTTGATACTTTTTTTTTTTTAGTGAAATCCTAGCACATGGAACCAAGCTGCTTAGGGGCATAAATAGGTTATTAAATAAAGCTTCTGTTTTCTCAGTCACAGAATCAAAGGTGGGCAAACTCTGCGAGGTTTGGTATAGAGAACAGCTCCTCTTTGAGAAAATTACTTCACCTTTCTGAATTATGTTGCATAACTGAAGCACTGGAAGGAATATCTGTCCTTTTCTGCTTTTCAGGGAAACTATTGTTGTGGGTGTAATTTTGCAAAAAGTGTTTTGAGATTCTTGAGGATGAAGAGTTACTTTAACTTTTTTTCCCACTAACAGTCTCATAACAGTCACAGCTTCAGAAAAGATAATTTTAAATGAGTGAATTTGTGAACTGTTTGTTAAAGCACTGAGTTAACAACTAATGTTTTTTCAACTGTACATATAACACACTTTTTAATATTCAGATAGATATTACGGAAAAGAATCCTGAAAGCTACCTTTCAGCAGGTGAGATCCCACTGCCAAAACTTTACATTTCCATGGCTATGTTCTTCTTCCTATCTGGGACTGTATGGATCCACATACTTCGTAAACGCAGGTAAGCAGACTAGTTCAGTATCTTTGACAAGTGTGGACCAACCTTGTTTGATATTTTTTATTATGCCTCTTTAATGCCCAATTTACAGTCAGATTTAATCACTTACAATTCCAAGTCTGGCTCAATATTGTATGCTTAATACATACAGTTTATAGTTGGAAACAGCTACTGCCATCACTGTCATTGTTGCAGACTATTGTTCCAAAGTTATCAAGTCTTACCTTAAATTCTTTATGTAGTGCACATATTTTAAAATATTGTGGCAACAAATAAACAGGAAATTTCTGTAGTTGATGACAAAAGGAGAATGCTGTTTGAAAATAACTTTAAATAACAAAAACTTGATCAATTTTTTTTTCTGTGGAGAATGACAGTTTAGGGCAGTGAAGATCCAGAAACATTTCAATTATAGTCAAAAGTGTTGGGAATTCTGAATTAAAAAACATGCTTCTTAGTAGTTAAAGTATAGCAACAGAAGCCAGGAGCACCTATGATTCCATTTTTGCTTTACCTCTGACTTAGTTTACTTGGTGATCAGATTATTTGGTAGCCTGGAGTTCACTTGGTGGTGTGGTATAGTGACTTGGGGGCAGAGGGTGAAGTAGTATGTGTTTTGCATTATGTTTAGCAAATTTTCTAACAGTTATGGCCTATATATGCAAAATGTTTCTATGAATTACTATTTTTAATTAACCCGAGTATTAAAAATCAGAGTTGTAGAACATGTAGCTGAAATTTTGTTCAAGATGTTGCAAAAGCTTGGACTGCAGCATTAAAGGGAACCCTTTTACATTCATAGTCAGCTGGGAGTTACTGTTTGACATTTATAAGCTTTAAAGAAATACCCTTGGGAACTGAAACTTTTACTGTTGGCTTTTAATTGATGCTCTTCCTTCTTTTTTTTTTCTTCCCAGAAATGATGTCTTTAAGATTCACTGGCTAATGGCAGCCCTCCCTTTCACAAAATCTCTGTCCTTAGTCTTCCATGCGGTATGTACAATGTCTGTGCCTTAAGTTGTTCAGCTGGGAAGTAAAAACGTGGAATCTAGGGCATGCTGTTAAAGAAATCTGCTTAGGGAGGGAGAGAGAAGTGTCTTTGCTACTGAAGCGTTGGAACTGAACTGCAGCTGTTTGGTGGAAGTGATTCAGTTTTCATCAGCAAATTCTGACTTTAAATACAATTGAGATCATGTCCTGAAGTGGTGAAGCAGCAAGCATATATGAGGGTTGAATGTGTTCCATGAATTCCAATGTTTGGCCATCTGAGATTGGCCTGAAAGCTTGAGGTATGGTGCTGGTTCAGCTATGTGGCTTGCAATAGATGTTAATAAATGGAAACCTTGATGAATGTTTGTAAAAATTCAAGGGCGTGGCTTTAGATGAAGTATCATGGTGTACTGTAGCAGACCTAACACTATAAGCTTTAACACTTTCAATACATAAATTCTCTGTTGAATTGTATTGACTTTGCCTTTCCACTGGAAAGATCTCAAAAGAAAAGGTGATGGCAAACATTTAATCCTTCAATGTTTGTGCCAGCCATGATCTTCACCTTCATGTTCATGATAGGATAACTGCCACAAACATTTGTGGAGTCTAATGAATGAATCTGGCTTCCAGTGAAAGTGAAACTGGAAAGACTCTAGTCACCTGAACTTGAACAATGAATGAATAAATAGATTATGAATGCAGTTGTTCAACTATAGTTAAGTGTGGGAACTGTGTGGGAAGGACATAGATTATATGATATACAGCCGCTAGCACTTAGGAAATACAGCAAATGGAAATGACCTCATTGTTGCTAAACAAAACTAGAATGGCTTGGGAGGAAGTATTCTCTAAGATGTAACAGAGCTGAGTTTGTACACACTGATTGGAAAATGAAACTTGAAGTGGCTGTCAAGCAGACCAGTCTATAGACATGGATGGGGTGCTGACCGGCAGCTTGTAAAGTAACATACTGTATTTTCTGCTTCCAGATCGACTATCACTACATTTCTTTTCAGGGATTTCCTATTGAAGGCTGGGCTGTTGTTTATTACATCACTCACCTGTAAGTATGTCAGAAGATTTATGTGATAGATTCAAACAATGAAACTGAATTTGCTGTGGGGCTGCCTGCCTCCCTCCCTCCTTAGCAAACTGGAAAATTGCTGATTCTTTGCTACTATGGTCTGAATGACAAGACAACAATAAGCCCTGTGTGAAGGGGAAAACTCTACTTATAGAGGGCAGCTGCAGAAAATTGGTACTTATCTGGATGGGGGAGTAAAAGGAGAAGAAATGCTTTGCTTTTCTTTGTTCATACTAATATTAAAGTATCTCATTTGCTTTTGGTGTGAATGGTAAGAGGGTGCAGCTGCTAGTGTTTTCTCCTGTTCACGATGGTGAATGGATGACTCTCCCAGGAAAAGACTGCTTATATTGATAATTGTGAATGAAGTGTAATATTGCTGTGTGATACACAGTTGTAAGCAAGTACATCTGCTTCACTGTTGTATGCTAAGCACTTGCCAAAATTATAAATAGCAAGGCATTTGTTTGGGTTTGTGGCTTTACTGACTGTAGGAGAGAACCTGGGCAGAAGAGGAGATGCAATAAAATAAAGTCTCTCACTGCAGTATCTGTTTCTCTTTCAGACTGAAGGGTGCTCTTCTGTTCATCACTATTGCCCTTATTGGCACAGGCTGGGCTTTCATTAAACACATCCTGTCAGATAAAGACAAAAAAATTTTCATGATTGTCATCCCACTTCAGGTAAGGACCAAGCTGTGTCAATACTTCCTATCTTGTGGGAGAGCTGCTTGTAGAAACTGTAAAAGGCTGTGAATCCTTCACAAAATACTGCATCACTACTGCTTGTGTAAGCCTGTTGGTTACAATTTTAGTTAAGCTGGTATTTCCTGGGCCAAAAGTTACTTCTGTAATTTTCCCCACTTTTCTCCCTATATTGAGTATGAGATAAAGGTGATCAAATAGTGTCAGTGATTGAACAACTCGCTATAAGGTAGGTATGTTCATGCTGGGGCAAAACTTGGGCTGCAAAACAGCACTAAACTACTAAGCAGAGAAATTAAATGAGAGTTGTCACTTCCAAAATGCTTGCTCAGTGGGCTTAAGGGGAAAAAAAAATGGGAAAACAGATTTGTAGGTCCATTTGGTCTGAGGGAAACTTTCCCAGTGTGTTCAGAGTGATCAGTCCTTGTCTCCAGGAGCTGAACAGGAGGGCAGCACTTCCATTTGTTGTATGTAGAACAGCTTTTCTGCCTTTCCAGATGGAATCCCTTACCTGGCTGCAAAACCAAAATTACACAATTAGTGTTTGAGGCTCTTATAGAGCTCAGGTATGGAGTACAAAATGTGGTCAATGACCAGTTTGAATTATTGGCTTAATTTACAATAATGCGTTTAAACTGTTTGCTATCTGTGTGCACGTGGAGTCTTGTTTCTGTATTTTTGTAAGTAGGTTTTGCTCTTTTTATCTCTACTGATACAGTAGATTCAGCATAGTATAAACCAAAAAGGACTGGTTTCTGAGTATCAGCAGAAATAAGTTCCAATCGGTTTTATTTCTGTAAATCCTGTGAAGATGCTGCTGAATGTGTGACTCTCTTGACGTAGAGCTGCGGAAGAATTATTGATGTTACTGAATGGGCTCTTTCTGCAAGTGTGGGACAGCTTTTGCTGAATTGGCAGCCCACATCTAGTATCTCCTTGGAAAGCTGCTGAAACCATTAAGCATGTTTTGTCCTGTAGGTATTGGCAAATGTGGCATATATTATCATAGAGTCAACAGAAGAGGGGACAACTGAATATGGACTGTGGAAAGAAATCCTCTTCCTGGTAGACTTGCTATGTTGCGGAGCCATCCTATTTCCAGTGGTATGGTGAGTCACTGTGTATGTTGCGTGGTTTCTGAGCCCTGATGGCTTGAGCTGTTTCTGAGCTGATGAGTATTGACTGCTAGTTAGAGCTAAAGATATTGCCAAAGCAAAAAACGTCAGTCCTTTTGGAGTTAAGCGTTCTGTTAGCTTTTTAAAACTGTATCAGTCTTAGCACTTCAGTCTTGTGTTGTGGAAGATACTTGTTTTGAGGATATTAAGGTGGGTGGTGATTTAAGTGTGGCCAACACAGGGCAGGCCATAGGTGCTTTTGAAACTTGGAATTTTGCAGAAGTGCTGACTCTCTCACATTGAGAAATGGGATTTTGCTTTACTGATGGAGGTTGGAAACTAGGCTGTTAAATACTAAACCAATAGTGCTAAGATCAGTGCTGCCTTCAAGCAGAGTAGCTGTATTTTTACTTGACCATTTAGAAAAAATAATCCCACAGGGAGCATTTCCCTGCCCTTCCTTCCACTCTGCTTGGCAGGAAATAATTGTGGTTATATAAAACTCAATCAAAATACAGATAATTCAGATAAACACTATTGTTACTTCTTGTCAGTTAGAACGTTTATCTTTTAAATTCATTTTAGTCTTAATTAGATAAGTGGCTGGTTTTAAAGGAGGATATCAAGGAGCTTCTGGCTCCTTGGTTAGTAAACACAGAATATTCTTCAGTATTTTTTCTGAAATGCAGAGTGAATATAAATGTCTGTTTAGTAAATGTGTCCTTACTCTAGAGTGTGTAACTCCTGGGTGTTTCAGAGAACTGTTTCACAACTGTGTGTGTGTAAAGACACACATACTTGTGGCTCAGCAGATGGGAGTAAGCTTCAGCTTGACTTGTGAGGGTGGGTTTCAGCTGTCCTTACCTTCCCAGTTGGCCTCCCTGTAAGGGCAAAACCCTGTGCAGTCTTGGTGGCCTTCTGTCAAGCCTGGGAAATGTCTTCCAAGAAATTTGCACTACCCACTTGTCCCTCCCCCCATTCTAGTCAAAATGCTGCGGTTCTTCTGAGGCTGGAGCATTTGGGTATGGTAAATAAAACTGCAGGAATATTAACTTTAATCATAGAGACTCTGATTTCCTACCATAAAGGTGACTTTCACAGTCACAGCTCTTACTGCCTAATGCTGGAATCCGTATGTCCTACCTAGTGATACACTGATACAAAACTTGCTTTCCATAAAAGAACTGTATCTGAAGAACAAATCCGTTTGGGTGAGCTGTCCTGTAACTGTTTATAGTGTGCAACCGGTGTTCCTGCATTGTCATGGCACCAACATAAACTGGCAGTGAAGCCCAGGACATAAAATCCTGCCCCTTTTTCATCTGGATAGTGTCACTGCAGCTGGTGGGATGACTCATGTGAGCAAGGTGACTAAGACTTGGCCCTTGAATTTACATTCCTGCAGGGTAGCTTCTGTTACATAAGTTGCCTATGTAGATATGTAAGCTGTAATCAACTATTTAAATGAAAAGAGCTTAAAAGAGCAGTAAGATGCCAAATGCTTGGCAGTATTCTGAATAGTAGCTCAGCTTAATTGTAGAAGTGAAAAGCATTATGCTGGAAAATGCCCCAGTTTCTCACTCTGCTCCCTCCCTCCCACAAAGCTTTCTGTAGGCTGAAGGAGGCTTTGGCAATTGGCTTTCTTAATCACAAGGAGATACAGATACTTGAACTAACCGCCTGAGCTGGTGGTGAAATATATGCAGTGCCAAGCACATTAAGTACAGTTAATTATGAGCATACCTCAGCCATAAAGAGCTAACAAAACTTGTCAGTGTTCTAAAGGGCTGCAGTGAAAAGGGAGTGCAAAAATTACAGCTAATGTATTTTTTAATTTTTATTTTTCAGGTCAATAAGACATTTACAGGAGGCTTCAGCAACAGATGGGAAAGGCAAGTAATCTGTAACTTTTTTCTGTTTTATGCTATATGCCATAAGAATGCTGGAATTTCAAACACATGATGCGGATTTAAAAGATGTAAACTAAAACTGTAAATCTACACTATGTTATCATAACACTGCTGATTTTCCTCAGTGGGCTTGTGGGAATGACTTTTGGAAAAAAACCTTTTTCCTGTATTGCTTTGGCTTTCAGAACTCATACGTGGAACTTGTTCTCTTGTACTTGCACAGCTCTTGGTGCTCAAGCTATACACGACATCTAGAGCAAATCATCTTGACAATTTGCTGCCTTTTCTCACTCGAGTGTTCAGAAACAGAACTAGAAATAAATTCCAGAATTGCTGACTATTAGTCAAAATAGACCTTGTTATTTCAATTTCTGCAGAAATCTGTTCCTGCCAGAATAGAGGGAAACAAACCTCATTATGAAACAAAACATAAATTGGTATTCAATGTAACACAGCTCTTGACTTGTCTATGTTTGTACAGCAGCTTAAAGGGCTGCTTGTGTAAAGTCGAGTTATGTTTATTGTAGCAGTGAAAATGAGGTGATATATGGAAAGCCAACCCAAATATGGTTTCTGTAGCGTGTGCTTTTCCTGCCTTATCCACTCATTTCTTCTGAATTACTTCCTTAGTTGGCTACAGATGCAAGCCACGGAGCATAGCGCTGGCTTCCTTGGAAGCAGGCAGCCATTTCAATATTCTGGCATTTCACGGCTTACTCTTCTTGAAAGCTTTATTTGTAGAAGGTCCTTTGTTGGCAACATTCTTTCAACTCAGTCTTATGCCCTAACTCTTGTCTCTCCTTTCTGGAGATGGCCTCCTAGGTCTGGATACTTCTTCCAGTTGTTTCCTGGCATCCACGTATGCACTTGTATTTCAGTGCAGATTGCCTCTGTGGCTTAGTAGGTGAAGTGTAAGCCTGGGTACTGAACTCAGCTCTGTGCAGACCACAGATTAGGTCTTCTCTTGCTGTCTGTTAAATGAAACAATAATGAAGGTGAGCCCAGCACTGTTTTGTTGGGTTTTTAACGACTTTGAATCTCAACTATCCACACAAAAAAACCCACTCCAAACCTAAAGGGGGGAAAATACTAATAGAAACCAATGTGAAAGATGTTAGTGTTGATAATGTAATGTGAATGTTATTGGTAGCTTTCTCATCAGTGTGTTCACATGGGTTCAGTGACATTCACTGATGAATTTGTTTTACCTTGTCCACTGAGCATATGTTCTGGAGTATTTATGCTCTTACTGTTACAAAGTCTGCCTAAATTTAGACGCTCTTGGAAGCAGTCTCTTTCTTTGCATATGTAAGGCCTGGTTCTTAGCTGAAGCCACTGTGTGTGACTACAAACAGAGGTCAGCTTTCCTGTAGCTAAGGCAGAGCTGCAGGGTGGCAATGGAGTCTGACTATTCCAACACCAAGCACTCAATAGCTAGTGTACGTAACTGAGATGTGAAACCTCTAGATCTATGTGGCCTCAGGTGATCACCCCATGCCTACCTTGCACTTGATAGTTCTTATCACAAGATGGTGCTATGGAGTTTGCTGAACTTCAAAACCTATTGAGTGAAGGAGAAAAGGTGGCCAACATCAAAGGTGTTCAGCATAGACTGGACCTTTCCACTGTTTGTCGTAAATGGTGGAATCCAGATCTGAGTGAACTCAGGCAGTTCTGAAGGATGCATTGTAGTGTATAATGGAGGTGAAAGAAAATTGTGATACCAGGAGAGCTGGTTGTGTCTTTAGCTAGTCAGTGCTAGGCACAATAGCCCTTCAAGACTGTTCTTAGTCCTCCTGTTTTTGCCGTTCTCCATGGTAACAGCACTTTTTATCACAAATGTTGCTTGTGGATCACCTGCTACTGTTAGCACACTTTACCAACTGATGTTACCATCTGTTTGTACAGATCCTGCAAGCTGTGTGTTGAGAGGGACTTAGCAGCTGTGTTATGCCACTCTAATAATAAAAGAATAGCTAAGGAAAAAATTTTCAGGGAAAACACTGTATAGGCTGGCAGTAGATTATGGCCAGGACAGCCACAGTGCTGGGACTCACTTGTGAAATACAGCATGGTTAGAGAGAGTATTTAGAGGCTGCTGCAGGAAGGGAATAGCAATGTCATGCCAGAAGCAGAATGTTACCTAGTGATGTCATGCCGCTAGGGTGCCTTGTCGAGAAAACCAAAAGATTTGGTTGTGTTGTAATAAGGTTAAATCATTCATGTTAGGCTTATCAACAAATAGTCTTGACTAGAAGCACATGGTCTTAATGCTGTAGGCTTCCCTTGGGAGCCCTGTTCTGTAGTGGTGCTGCATGCTGTCTTAGCTTCTCATAAGAAAAATAGGACCAGTGCTAACCCTTAAAATCACCAGCACTTTTTTTTCCCCAGATAGTTTTCTCCTGAAGTGGTGAAAACTACTGGATCTTTTCATAGGCAGTTTAACTGCTGCACTGCCTGTCCTGTGGTTAGAGCTGACTGAATCTTGTGCAGACAGTTCTGGTTGGACTGCCTATTGCTTGCTAGGATTTATTGTCTAGTATTACCTTAAAGGCTGCTTTCCCTGTTCTCTCACGCAGACTTCATTAACTTATAGGGTTTCTTGGGGAATTATATACTATAAATTCAATAGCTGTTTTTCCTGGTGCTGAGTTTCCTGGTGACATTCTCACTGGCAAGAAAGACCTGAGGTAAATTATTTTTCGCTTCCTTGTGTCTATTAGAACTAACAACTCTAGGACTTCATGGCTTTGTATCCTGGTGGTGTTTCCTGTCTGTCTTGTCCACTTCCACCTACTTCACAACCTGTTTATTAGATAGCACTCCCTTGGGTCAAGTGCAGCCATGACTGTGGTGTGACTAGATTAGAAAGGAAGCTGAAGGCTGGTTGGAGTACCAGTCTTCTAGTCTTACAGCTGTGCTTACCATAGACTTTTGGGTTAGCAATGTACAATTATTAAAAAGGCTTGTTATAAGTAGCAGAGATTTGGAGTCACTACCTAATGGTCATTTAAACTTGATATATCTTTAAGATTTTTCTAAAGTGGAAAAGTTAGAGGCATGGATCTAAAGCTGTAATTATCTAGGGAGACTTTATGTGCACAAGATTGTGGATAGCTAGTGAAGAGTAGGCATGGCACAGTGATACAGCTGAGTTTGAACTGCCTGATTGTTTGCTTTTTTTCCTTGAAGGTGATCTTTAAACCAAAATATGTGACCTACACAGGTTTCTTACCTTGCACAGCAGTGGGCGTAAACATCTCATTTTTAGAAGCTTTTTTCTTCCCCTTTTAAAATCCCTGCCTTTAGACTTAAGCAAGTGCCTAGCTGCAGCTCCTTGGTCTGTGACTGTCTTTCAGATGGGAGCACTGATCTCTGTCCGTTTCTAGATCTGCATTACAAATGTCTTGCAGATTTAAGGAAATCAGCCTTGCAAACTGAGCTGGAATTGTTTGGGCTGGAAAACTGCTCACTACTGCTACCTTGCAGGCATGTCATGGTTTAACCTGGCCAGCAGCTAAAACAACTGCTTAGCCATTTACTTACTCTCCCCCAGTGGGATGGGGGAGAGAATAAAGGAAAAAAAGTAAAACTTGTGGGTTGAGATAAAGACAGTTTAATGTGACAGAAAAGGAAGATAATTATAAAAGAATATACATAACAAGTGATGCACAGCTCAATTTCGCACCACCTGAAGTTGATGCTCAGCTAGTTCCTGAGCTGGGCTGCCTCTCAGCCCACCCCCCAGTTATATATAGAGCATGATGTCATATGTTATGGAATATCCCTTTAACCAGTTTGGGTCAGCTGTCCTGGCCGTGTCCCCTCCCAGCTTCTTGGGTGCCCCCACCTTCTCATTGGCAGGGCAGTATGAGAAACTGAAGAGTCCTTAACTGCTTGTCAGCAACTGAAATACTAGTGTGTTATCAACATTATTCTCATCCTAAATCCAAAACACAGCACTATACCAGCTGCTAGGAAAAAAAGTTAACTGTATCCCTGCTGAAACCAGGACAAGGCATCATGAGAAAAGGAAGAGAGGGAGTATGTTGTGGTAAAATTGCCGCCCTCCCCCCCC
>VXBL01004423.1:380038-406750 GCA_013400195.1 Aramus guarauna
CCCCCCCCCGCCCCCCCCCCCCCCCCCTTTTTTTTTTTCTTTTTCTTGAAACTCAAAGTTCTTGGTCCCTGGACCTCTCAAGTCTTGTAACCCACTCTTGGGTATTATGTCATCTGTTTGAGGGAAGAATGGAGGGCTGGAAGCACCTCTGCAGTTTTTGTTCTGCTTGTACATTTGTGTGTGATGAGAGATGTGAAACTCAGTGCAGTCTGATCACGAACAGTTAGCTATTTTCCTGAAGCACTGCAGCATGTTATAGTTGGCTGCAGAATTAGGGGGAATACGTTGCAGTGTGTAGCTCCCAGGCAACATTCCCTGTGTGTGCAGTGGGCAAATGATGATTGCTTTCATGCTTGCCCCCATGTCAGGAAAAAACATTTGCTGTATTCAGTGTCTTCCTGCTTCTGCACTATGAAAATGCTGTGACCAAAGAGCCTGGTCCTGCACGGTGCAGAACACCCTCTGCTTAGCTGAGCTCAGCAGATGCTGGAGGCAATGGCTCCGTGGAGACCCATGTTAAAACACCTCCACAGCCCTCCAGTGAGGAGGAGGGGGTAGCGCAGGGGTAAACATGCTCTAGGCAGTACAAGGGCATTTCAAACCTTGAGATAAAGCTTGGTGATTTCAGTGTCAAGACCTCAATGGATAGCACTGGAGAGTTGGGAAATGTTGAGAAATGCAAACTGAGACATGAAACAGGCCTATGATGTTCCAGTGTACTGCTTCCAGGCACCCTAGATAGCTATCCAGGGTTGATGTAGCAATTACGTGTTGGAGATGTGTTGCTTATCCTGTACTTTGGACATTCTTCTGACCCTGGTGGGAAACCTTTGTGCCAAATGGCTAATGTGTTTCAGAATATTTAAGATTAACTAGTCAGTGCCACCTTCTCATGCATGACACTGAGAGCTGCTGTATCTGTTTGCTTGACCCCTTCTTTCTGTTATAGGAATGCTTTTAAGTGGAGTGCTGCTGTAGACATTATAGAGCCATACTTAGAGTTAGTCTGGAGTTGCTTTTTGACCTCTAGATCTACATATGTACCTGCATTCCTGGGGCAGGGGGAGAACAGAAAACTTCCCTTTACCATTTGGCAATGGCACACAGATTGCCTCTCAAATGCACCAGAGTTAGTACAGCACCCGTAGCATAGCAGAAATACTCTTAGCTGTACTTTAGCATGTTCGCTCAAGATGCATTATGGTTTGCCTTTACAAACTCAAGCTCCCTACGCCCTTAGTTGCAGTCGTCTTATTGTTGCATACGTATTCTAAAAAGGTCAGATTTATTCATCAAACAGTTACCGTCTGGTGTGCAAGGCTATAATAGATGGTCTGGCTTTCTTTTTTACTATCTTATAGGCTGTCTCAGCATTTGAAATTAGCACAGAGGGCAATCTGAAAGAGACTGATTTACCAAAATACTGTGGTACGCTATGCTTTGATCAATGCAGATCAGGCTATTGCAGGCACAAACTGTTAAAGTAAATAGTGATGGAGAGGGGAAGCTGAGGGAAGCAAGGTATAGATGGTATAAACCTTTCTTGGAGGATGACTTATCTTTTTAATTACTCCATGAAAGAGGTGGAACACAAGTATGAATTCATTTGTAAAACCTTTGGTAGAAAGTCTCTACTTTTTTCCTTCCTCCCTGCCTCGCCCCCCCTACACTGCAGTTAAGTACTGTTCCTTGAAGAATGGCTATCGTACTTGAAACATAAATTTACCCAACCTTTACTGCATGCTGTGATTGCTGTGTTATCACAGCTTTACAGGTTGAGGCTGCAAGTTATTCAAGCTGTAAGTGTCAGCTTCTGGCCTTGTCTCTCTCCTTCCAGTGTCTGGACTGCCAGGCTAAGGTGAATCAAAGTCTTAAAGTGTCCAGCATAGTGAGACTTAAGTGTTACTGCTTGGAGAACATTCAGCCTGTGAAAAAGTAATTCACAGGCTGCTGATGCCAAGTAATGATGATTTTAGACTTTCTCCAGAACAGTGTGTGCTGTAACTTTGAGCTGTTTTTAAAAAAAAAAAAACCAACCAAAACCTGGCAGAATTTTGTAGACGTGCATTAATACTGTCTTTAGTATCTGGTAGTGGAAGGAAGTATTCCTGAAGTTGAGGCAGCTAGAGGAGAGCACCTAGCTGTGATAAATAAGCAAGCCAGCTTCCAGAGATGGGTCTTCAATCTTTTTATTTGGTGGTGGTTGTCTTTTTTTCCTCCCTTCACCCTTCTTTTCCATGCTCAGCCATTCTAGATACCTGGATGTACCAACCGATGACTCTTTGGTATTGATTATCATGATGAGTAGGTGAGATCTTGAGCTGTGCTCCATCAGTTAGGAGAGGTAGCATTGTGACACTTCAGTTGGCAGCCAGATCTTTGGCTTCATATCTTTTCCTCCTATGCACTGCATGAATCCAACAGAATTGACTCCCCAGCTCGCTCAGTTGTTGACTGTGAAGCATTGATGGACCGGCAGTTTGAATCACAGCTGTTGAGTTGGTGTTCCTTTAACTACAAAGCCTGGTAATTCTCATGGCCTGTCATTGCATCTGTCAATGGCAGTTCTTGAAGATGAATGCAGTGAGTTCAAAATAGATCCTTCTGTGTACAAACTGATATGTGGTAAATCACAAGATCTTCATGGTCGCACTTAATGTAACTCTCCTTTAAATAGGACAATGTTGCTTCCTTCACAGTTTAACGAGCTTGTCCTGTGTATTTACACGGTTTAATCTTTCTCCAACTGTATTAAGAAAAGCTTTTAACATTAGGTTATCTGGTAGAGCACTAGACCCATGAAAATACGTAAGTTTTTGCTATTTATATGTGGGGAAACTAGCTTTTGTGAGGGATGGAAATAAGGGAGAAGTAGCTAAACCAATGTCTCAGGGCTGATTTAGCTACCAAGGATTTAGAGTCTTGTTCTAGCAGTTCCAAGTCTTGCCATCTGTTGCCTAGTGAAGTGCTCTCCAGCTTGCTGGTACTCCACAGATGCAAGTCTAGAGTTTGGGCATTGCTTTGTGACTCCAGAACTGTATATTGCAAAGTAGACACTATTCTATGTTTTGTGTTTATGTTGCAGTCCAGAAGGGAGCATCCTCCCAAAACTGAAAGCTAGTGTTCCTCTGACATACTGTGCTGTAAGATTGCCCCCACAAGCAGAGTGTTGCCCAAAGCCAGCCCAATCCGATCGGTGTTTGGATGAGTGTTGCACAGTACAAGCTTTAGCTGCATGGTATTCCCTCACAAATAAGGCTTGTTTTTTTCCTCTTGAGCTCTGGCTCTGCTTTTTCTTACTGACACGCTCTGTCAAAAGTTAACATACTGTTTGGAAATGTGTAGAAGCCACTAGCCAGCACTAAATCAAAACTACTCTTAGCTTGGTTTTATCGACCTGTCAGTTGGTTTATGTCTTGTATTAGGTGCTGTTGTTACAGCACGTCTACTGGTGGAGGGTTTGTATCTGTCTCAAGGTGTCCATAGCTTTCAGTGGTTCTCCTGGAACATTGAAAGTCAGTTAAGAAGTGACTCTCTAGGTTACACAAAGTGGGTTTATAACAGAATGTTGTCTGTCTTCACTGTAACTTATGTAGTGGGAACCTATAACAATTTGAGTGATGTGTTTGACATTACCTTTCCATCAGAAAAGCTTCATTTTTTTTTGTCACAGGAAGTGAAGCATTTTTTTGGTAGGTATTAACCTTCCTCTTCCTGATGTGTAATACTCTGTTTTGTACTATTGTGAACCTGGAAGACCTTATGTGCAAATACATGCAGCCTTTTATAAATCTGCTTTTTGCAGTGGGTGACTTCTGTGAGGGAATGCGGGTAAAGTTAAGCACAATATGTTGCACTTCCATATCTGATTAAAAAAAAAAAAATAAAGAGGGCTTGGAGGGAATACTATTAACTGTGTGGCAGTATTTTCTAACTGGCAACTTGTGTTCACTGGCTCTAAACCGCATCTCTGTAGGTTGTCAACATATCTTGGACTCTTGCCTCTCCTGTTGTCACAAAAGCACCAGGGGTCTGTATTTGTAATCCTGCTGCACCTCTAAAGTCTGACTCTCAAACCAGAGTTGACAGCTGTTACATCTGTTGTTGACCTCTGCTCATTCACATGAGTATCTGCTGTGTTCCTCGAGCTGATGTAATCTGTCCAATAACACAGGTTAGCCTGGGGCCTTAGCTTACACAGTTTGTGACTGAAACACATGCATTTGCTGTGAGAACTATTTAGTATGATTGCCATTTCACTTGTAAGTTGTGACTGAGCCACAAATGGTAGAGAATACTGCATAGATGTTAAAATATTCCTGCTGTGGTTCAACAAGATGCAGTGGTTCCCAGAGCCATGGTTACCTCAAAGTTGCTCAGGTCAGCTGAAGGCACAGAGCAGGTCAGGAGTAATAAAGAATAGACATGAACTTTCTAGGAAACAATGTAAGTGATGTCACCTGTATAGCAGGAGTGAGGTGACAGTACGTAGTTGGCTACATGCAGGTAAGTATTAAAGTAAGGCTCTATATTGCAGAGTGAGTGCGTATAAAATTTAGTCTAAAAGTGATCTCACGGAGTTGCCTTTTTAAGATCATTCTTCCTAGCCTGGGAGTCGTCCAGTGTGTAGACAAGTCAGACTGGCACTCCTCAGAGCGCCCAATGGGCAGGGGGACAAACACTTCTAGTCTGGTATTACCTGAGCCTAGTTTTGATCACTTGTCTACTCTGTAGGCAAGCATCAAAAGAAACTGTCTCACTTTAACACTTTTCTGATGCACTTTTATGTTCTCTTGATAGCTGCCATTAACCTAGCAAAGCTGAAGCTTTTCAGACATTACTATGTTATGGTAAGTAAAACACATGTACACATGCACGCAGAGTACTTAAACCATGAAAAGGCTTGAATGACTTTTACTTATTGGAAGCTACTATAGCTGGTGGATGTGGTGAAGAAGTTCCTAGTTCTGTGGCAGTGCTGTACTCTGGCATCTTGCTCAACCTCAAAGCAGCTTCCCTTCTTTTCCTAGTGGTTGCATCCTTCTGTCTATCTTTAAATTGGTTCCAGCTATTTGTAACGCTTACTAATTTCCTCTGGAGACAGCTTGAGCTGCCAGTTGAATTGATGGGCTTGTATAACGTACTGTAAACTTGCTAAAAATTAAACTTGGGACCAAATGGTGCCTTGAGATGCATGTATGCTGCTTCTGCTTAAGTCAGTGGGAGCCATGAGCATACCTCCCAAGAGAGCATAGCTGCCTTAATGGTTTCCAACGGCCTCATTTCAGACTTTAAGTGATAAGAGTAATAAATTACAATTGTGGTTCTTTGAGTTCTACAGAACTCTAATACTTAAAGCATTTTCCTGCTGTAACATAAATGTTAGCAGTAGCTTGAGTCATTTGTACGTTCAACAAGCAGTAGAGCCTTCAGTCTGTATCTTCCATGTTTATCAAGGAGCATAATAAGGCTAATCCGACATGATGAGCTGTCTGGGAATTGCTTGAGCTATTTCTCTGGAAAAAGAGCTTCTATAAGGATGGTGCTATTGTTCTCATCACGCTTTCTCCTTTTCCTTCCCAGATTGTGTGTTACATTTACTTCACACAGATCATTGCGATTCTCATAAAGATTGCTGTTCCATTCCAGTGGAAATGGCTGTACCAGGTATTTGCCAACAAAAGAAAATACATCCATTCCCTGATTATTTTTTCTTATTATTCTTTAAATATAACTGCACCAAAAAAAAATCCATAAAATGTTCCTCATGTTGTACTAGAACATCTCACAGCACAGTGCTGCACCCTGTCTCCTCCTGATTTTTATCACTGATGTGCCTAAGGTGGCAGGAATATGGTTTTGTGTTTGTCCAGCAAGGCTGCTGGATTATACATGAGATGTCTGGAAGCAATTGCATTATTGATTTTTAGTCTTTCAATTTAAGAATGTCTGAAGGAAATTAATCAAGAATATACAAAGGAGGAGAAAAAAGTCAGGTTTGCCCTGTGTAATTGAGGCCCCAGGGAGCCAGTGAAATAGGCTTTCACTCTTCCATCTACAGGCTTTGTTTGCCTAGTGACTTTTAAATACTTGGTTTCTTAACATATAATCCATGTAACTGTGCAGGGAGTCTTTGGAATACATTAACTGTTGAAAATACCAAACAATGTAGGGATGATTATTCCCCCCCTCCATTTAAAAACCAAGTCTTGCTATAGTTATTTAAAAGCACTAGAGTGATGGCTAGAACTGTAACTGTATTTAAAGTGATAGGGAAAGCTGAAAGAACAAAGGACTTTTGACAGCCTTTAGCCTGGGATTAATGATAACAGGACAGGAATTGCTTTGTTATTTCTACTATGGCACATGTTTCTTGGCCATTAAATCTGGAACCTTGTGAATGAGGAGAAATGTTTCATGACCATGAAGTTCTGAACATGTTTGACCATGACAGGACTGAACTTCAGTCTTATGTTTTTACTTGCAGCTGTTGGATGAGATGGCCACACTTGTGTTCTTTGTCCTCACTGGGTACAAGTTCCGTCCAGCATCAGACAACCCTTATCTACAGCTTTCTCAAGACGATGAGGATGATTTGGAGATGGAAGCTGTGTAAGAACCCCTCTCCCTTTTTTTGCCTCTTCACTTGATTTGAGAAAACTAATGGTTTAAAACCAGTTTAATCTCTCTAAATCCTTCTTTGAAAAAGATCTGCCCACATGTTTAAAGATGAGGTGTCTATTTGGTGTGTGTTAAACTACCAGAGAGATTTGTGATATACATAGGAGCCTCTGAGCTTGATATTGCAGTAGTGTGGAATAAGCTGATAAAGCTTTTCATGGGGCAAAAAGATATGCATGAAAATACCAAGTAAAAAAAGCTTCTATATTTAATCTGTGTTGCTGAACACAATGAGCCTTACAGATTGTCATTAATGCTTCATATTTAAAAAAGCCAAACAAATAACAAAAAACTAAACTACCAATCTACAGAATATAAATGAACATGGTGTATGGTCACTTCTACCTTGAAGCTCAGCCTGTAGCTTTGCTGAAATTTATCTTAAGTAACGCTGAGCTGAGGAGGTGGATTTTTACTAGTACTTTTCACTGTTATATTGCTTGCTGCTAAACCATGAGACACCACAAATGCAGTAGGACCTGAGAAAGTCTAGAGAAATTATAAAGTGGGGCTCAGCCCTCAGTCCTTATCAATTTTTTTGCAGCGGTTTTCTGAAGACTTAGAAAATGAGTGGCATTTCTTAATCTATAATAGAAACTGCCCTAAGAAATTCAGCGTGCTAGAAGAGTTGAATACAGCTATAATTGCCACAGACTCTGTTGCCTTAATAGGAGCTGAGCTAACCTAATCTCTTTAGTAGTTACACATTTCATGCATAATTGCAATTCGTGTACAGGCTCCAAAACCTGTTCCTAAGAGTTTAGTTAAAGTTTGGCAAATCTCCTTTACCTGATCTTGGGTGAAACAAATCAACGCTCCAATTTTTAATTACAGGAGCAAAAAAAAGTAAGTCAGAATGTGTTTGCCCTTGTAGGCACTAAAAAGAAATGGAGCTTATTGGGAAATTGCTACAAGGAGGTTGGAGGTAGAATCCAGCCTGAAATGTCCTGCGAGGAGTTTAATAAATTTTCAGAAATGCCTCCAGTAACAAAGATCTTCTTTCCAAATGCTTAATTATTTTTGCTTTGGATCCATAAAATCTGTCATTGTGCTAGCAGAATCCAACTAGTGGGTAGTGACCCTAAAATCACTATCACTTAAAAATGTTTAAATGGTTTATGTAAGAAGCTGGTTTCAGTTTAGGAACCGATAAACATCCACATTAGGAGGGCACTGCCTGAACTGGAAGCTGTGGCGGGATTAGTGATTGTACAGAAGAGAGCTTTTTTCCTACGAGAGTGCCCATTTAGAGTGAGTTTCAACTTTGCATGATGTGCTTAATGAATTTTTACTTGGGTTTTTTTAGGACTAATAATATGACACCTTTCACACATAGTAATTTCAGTAAATTGGAGAAGCTGTGAAATTTAAGACAACTTGCCAGGAATAAGCTGGAGAAAGTTTGAACTAATGAAGTGATTTACATCTTGCCATAGTGAAACAGACATTACTAGAAGCATGAGGATCAGAATTCCTTGTGAGCCTTTTCCTAGTAAGGCATTTTGCTCTTTGCCTTGAATTTCCATTGTTGTGCCTTCTGGATTTGTTCCTCTTAGCCTTGCTTGAATTTTTCTCATCTGATTCACCAGAAGTTTTACTCCCATTTGGGCACTTGGCAGGGTATAATCTGTTAGTCTTGTTCTTCCTTCCCCAGCTGCATCATGGAGGTTAAGTTTGCACGTTTTTGAAAATCATGGTGTATACACATTCTGTGACAAGTGAAGCACTGCAGTGAAGGTGTATTAAATTTCTTGTTCGCTTGGTCTTGCTGGTCCTATTTTTGATTTTATAAATATTAAATGTTGTTTCTGTGAGGGGGAAAAATACCGAGGCTTATTTGAGCAAGTGACTAAGTGCCTGACAGCATCCTGACTAACCATTGTATGAGTCTGTTTTGTCTTTCATGTGATAAATACACACTTGTCTTCAGAGGCTATGGCAGAAGTTAAAAGCCTGCAAACTTCAGACTTCATGGTGGTGTTCCATGCCTTATTGCCAGGTTTTATGGTTGTTTTCCTCTCCCGGAGGGTTTTTGTTAAAATCAGGCTCTTTAAAACCTTTGCTGCAGAAGCGTTCAGTTTCTTTAGGCTCAACATTTCTATGAGCCAAGGGAGGAGAGAGCTGTGAGGTCACCAAGCCTGTTTTCCAGGCTTGCTTGTCTTCCAGCAAAAAATGGGACATTTTAAGTGCAGCTCACTAGCTTATGCCTGTTTAATTGCAGCTCAAACTAGACAAAGTTCAGTTTGACAGTAAATGTAAATATTGTTAAGGACCAGTGTAGAAATCTGCAAAGTTTCAAGAAAAATCCAAGGACTAGGTGCCTGTGACAGAAGCAACATAAAGCACAAATCCCCCTCTAAATTCTTGTAACTCAGAAATGAAACATAAATCAAAACCAGCAAAGGTAACGTGTAGCAAGTCTTCTCAACTAACATGCCTCTGTCCTGGGAGAAAGCATCCACAAATGTTACAGGACTTTCCTTTGGTTATACCAGACTCAATAGAAGCTGTCCTGATGGAGAGGAGAGTGTGACTAAACCTGAACTAAGGACCAGTCTGTCCTTTATCAAGTAGGGTCAATAGCCATTCATCATCAACAAAGTGGCTTTCTGTGTATTCCGCGCTGGGCAGCCTTTTGAGCCCGTTCTGTCAGTATGTGGGCTTGTCACTGACAGTTTGTAAAAGTACTCTGAAAAGGTGCAGCCACACTTGGCAGAAAGAATTGTCAGGTTTCCAGCCCTAATGCCACTTCTGGGGCATGAATGCAGAAATATAAACAGTACCGTAGATGTGGTGGGGTGAGGAAGGGGAAGAGAAGCAGGTTTGGGGTTTTTGTACTCTTGCAGTAAGTTATTTTGTGAGCTCATTTTGCTTTAAATGTTAGGTACCAAAGTGCTTTTCTACAGATCTTAGTAGAGAATGATGTTCATACATGCATGTGGGGTTAAGAGATTTCCACTGGAGGAGGACTTGCAGGAAAAGCCATTAATGGTTTCGTTCTCAATTCAGTAAATCCATCTTGCTGAGTGCATGGAGACTAATGTTGCTTTTTCTTAACACCCAAACCGGCCTCAACATAATGAACTGTTGTGGTAACACTGACCTACCTTTGCTTATGCCTTGGGATCTGGAGTTTCTCACTGTATCATGAGGCAACCTATTCTGTGCTGAGACTTGAAGTCCTGGTTGATTGCTTTTCTCTGCTTTCTCTCAGGTTATGCTTCACAGCAGACTGATTCATGACGCTCTCCATTAGAAGTGATTTTCTTCACCTAACACATCACTCCCATGCAAAGATCAGCTTTCTTGCTCAATGACTGATCCCTTCTCACTCCAATTTGCAGTAGCTTGTAAAGTCTGGCTGTTGCCAGTATCGCAGTGTTTCTTGTTGGGGCTATAAAACAGAAAACCAGGAGACATGACAGCTAAGACCCACCACTGTGGAGGGCTGAAAATGGTTCTGAATTTTTAGCCTTCTCTCGATACCTTGAGTACAATGTGGGGGAGGAAGAAAAGTATGAAATTTCTGCACCACTGTGCTATGGAGTGCTCAGGGAACTCCTCTTGTGCCTCGTTTGTGACAGGTATCCCTCTGACAGCCACAAAAACTCTATCTGGAGAGAGATGGTTTAATGAGAAGGATTTGTTGTGTTTTAGCTGCTGCTAGTTTGTGGGGTAGAAATGCAGTTCAGCAGACTGCAGGTGAGGAACACTTACCTGAAGTATTGCAGGTCAGAACTGAAGTCTTGAGACTGCTCAGAGGACCAGAATGAGAATTGTGGTGTGCTAGATTTTAGTGGGCACTAAAACGTGTTGGCTGAACTGATGTTGAGAGGGAGAGGAATTGCCCGCTGTACACGAACAATCTGGGAAAATGAGGATGTGAGAGCTATGCTGTACGCTTGTCATGAGACAAGAACAGTGCTCATCAGATGGTCTTTAACTTTCACTGTTGAGGAATCCACCCCAAGATCTCTCCCCGTTCTTTGCTATTGCTGCAGGGTGGGGACAGTAAATGGCCCCTCTCGTTACAAATGACACTTGACCTGGCTGCAATTTCAGTGTGTAACTGTTTGTCCTTCCCCTCTGTGAAAGTGGATCATTCCCTCTTAGCCCTAACCTCTGATCATTTTTGTCATCATCTTGGTGTGTAATGCATTTGTAATTGTATTGAAGCGCAGTACTAAAATCTGGACTGCGTGCCAGGTGGGATCTTACTAGCTGTGAGTCAAGTGTTAGGGCTGCTTCGGTGTCATGCATATGCAAGACCTGTATTTATATAGCCCAGTGTGTCTGCTGTTGTATTGCTATGTTAGTGGCTCATTTTTGGTTTGTGGTCCATTGTAATCTTCAGCTCCTCCCTGAAGAATTGATATAGGCCCTTATTCTGTAATTTCAAAGTTTATTTCTGAAGAGTAGACTTTGGTTGTCTTGCCGCATTGTTCCATATTTTTCAGACCATTACTTTGATTTGCCAGAATCTTTCTGCATTCTAGTCCTGTTCTCAAATATGTAGCTCTTAGTGTCTTCTGCAGATTTAATAATAAGTTCTCTATTCCATTACTCAGGCAATTACTGAAAATATTGAGTAGAAGTGAACCCAGGACAGACCTCTCTGGAACCACACTCAATGTTCTTTCATTTTTGACAGGAAACCATTAAGTACATCTCAATACATGCTTTTCCAAATAGTTATGTGTCTACTTTGATGGTTTTGTCTAGCTCATGTTTCCCCAGATTTTTGCCTTTGTGACTATGGGAAAACCTTTGCCAACAGGGAGAACTTAGGAGATCTACATGTTCTCTGTGCTAATAAGCTTGATGTGATTTCCTCCAGGCTAATGTTTACTAATTCCATCTTTCTAAGCAACTTGCTTGCTTTTCTCCCTTCTATTTTTCTTTTGATATCAATAGGGAATAAAGTTGCTATTTGATCTATGTTCTTCTGACCTATTCCCTTAAGCACAAGCTTATCTAGGCCCACTTAAAGTGTCTGAACCACTGACAGTAGCAGCACTGCCACTGCTAGAGAGTCACTGAACACAACAGTGTGAGTAAATTATTTTTGCAGTAGATGAACAGAAGCTGGTATCTAATGTGGAACTAAGGGCATTATCAGAAGAGTGTATCTGAAGATTACTACTTCTCATGGGTGATACTGTGAAAATGTTGTTAGCTAGTGTGATCAAATAAAGTATTCTTACGTGGTAAACAGCAGGTGAAAGCGCACAAAGGCTGACAGCGGCATCTTTGAACAGGACAGTTTTATGTATGCTTCTAGGCATCCCTTGTGAACGCTTTGAGCTATTGGCACTCTTACTTTCAGCATCCAAAATAACCTTAGTAGCACATTTGTGGGGAAAAAATACCTGTATGGAATGAGAATAGTATTGTGCTAAAGAATAAAGCAAATGTCTTCTGCATGTGAATAGCTTGTTTTGTATAGTGACAGAGAAAGCTACTGGGCTGAAGAGCTTGTTGGATAGCCCAGGAGAAGCGGTTCAGTCTGCCTAATGTTTGAACGGTATTATGAGGCTTTATAGTTCAATGGTCAGATTGCTATGACAAATCCAGACTTGGATGGTATAAAAAGGATGACCTCTACTCTGTTTTGTTGCTGCTCATTGAGTATTTTTACTATTAAGAGGAGTTGGTGTGCATTAAGCTAATAAGGTTCATTTGGGGCACTGTCCACCGCATGTGCATTTGTATAATACGCTGTACCTATTAAAAGCATTGCAAATGCAGATGAAAGTCTTTAATGCACAGGATTAAGGGTGTTCAGCTGCATAGCAAAAGGTCTTTTAAGCAAGCTGCTCAAACTTTAGCAAATAAACACCTGATTTAACTGTTTATCCCACTATCTTCCATCAAGTACAAGCAAGTATTATCTGCTGGTTTGGTTTAATGATAGATGGGGAGGGCCTTGAGACTCTCAAGGACAGTGGCCTTGCTCCCAGCATCCATCAGCGTTGTGTCCAAGATGATACCGGGCCTGCAAAACAGTAGTAATAGGAGAGACCAAACATCAAGATTGCTAAGTCTCGGTAAAGAGACACTCAAGGAGTTGCTTGATATGCACAGGAAGACAAGCATGGGCTGTTGGTGAAATGGATGTTACAGTTCAAGTTCTGTTCTCTGATGTTTCTACCTTCTCTTCCAGGGTGACGACTTCTGGAGTAATGGAGGGCATGAAGAAGGTCAAGAAAGTGGTGAATGGTTCAGCAGAGCCACGGGGCGAGTGGGAAAGCACGGCATGATGGAGTGGACTAAGGCAGCACTTTCAGAGAAACTTTTTTAATTTATTAATATTACTCTCTGGAAAGGGAGCAACTAGCACTTCCCAACACTGAAACTGCAGTGTAGGGTGTGTCTAGGGGGAGCAAAGCAGTGCAGAAATACAACTATTCCTCTGATCATAAGAAAATGGGATCTCTTGGTACCTGCAAGGAGAGTGAAGCTTTCCTAGGGATTTTGGGTAGCTTATTCTTTTTTCCCCTTTCTGGATTGGTTAGGTATTCTGAACTGTTTGCAGTTGGGTTCTTCAGAATGTGTAATACTAATGTGAAGAGAGACCTTTAGTGTGTATGTAAAGTATATATTTTATATAATGCGCATATATATACACACTTGCTATGTAACATGTATGCTGGGAATTACAAAGTGTGTCAGAATGTGGGAAAAGAAGATAAAAGATGTAAGTATATTTTTTTCTTTTTTTAAACCCTTCTTTTGGCTTGAACAAAACATTGCAAAACAAATGAATAGAAACAACTGCAGTTATTTGAGAGACTAAATGGGGTGTTGGATCAGACGAATTCTGTCACTACTGACATCAGTGGGAAAGTTGATAAAGATCTTCTCATCTTATCCACACAGGTATCCACTTCAATGTGTCAGGTTTAAAATGTATTGCTACACAGGAAGCAAGTGACTGTTCTCCATTAAAAGCACTGTTTTTTTGGGTTTTTACTGTTAATGTAAATTCTCCACTGTTCATGGAGTTGCTCTTGATTCGCACCCACCTGACAAGAAGTACACAAGAAGTGTAATACTGATGCTTGCTTTTTAGGGGTCTGCCATGCTATCTTAAACATTTAAATTCAAGCTGTTACCCAGAGCACTTTGATCTGCTTATAAAATATCTTCAAGGTATTTCAAAAGACATTCCTTTCTGGCACAGTATAAACAGTACCAGAATCTCCAGTGGATGTCTGTCTAGCAAATGTACTGCAGCAAAAGCCTCTGGTTCACCGTTATCCTGAGTAACTTGGCCTCTCTGGATGGCTACTTGTACCTCTCTGGCTATGTATAGGATTAATGATATTGCTGTTTGAGATGGGCTGAACTGGTCAAAATGGTATTGCTGCCAAAACCAGGTAACTGCAGCTTCCAGTCCTAAACAGTTTTTGTCAGAAAAGATTATGACCACAACACTCAATGTAGGGGAATACGGAAGTCTTAACTATTAGCTGCAAACTTGCAGTGGGGTCTTTAGAGACATGTTACAAATGCCATGTGCATTTTACCTGTAGTACTCTGCTATTGTTAGTAAAGCAAGCTGGTGTCCATAGCTGTAGTAGTGAGGCATAGCAAATGATTGTTAATTTGGGGGAGGATGGAAGTGGTTCACTGATGTAATGAGGATAAGCTTTAAGAAAAATAAATCAAGTATAACTCACTGACCCACTGAAGCCTTAATATTCACGTAGAGACATTGACATATGGTGCTGTTGAGCAAAGTGCTTCTGTCAGTGTGACAGGGATAGGCATCGTCACAGAGCTTTGGACATGCCAGCATCTCTTACAAACTCACTTAGGGATTACTTTTTTGGCTGAAGGAGCTACATCTCTGGGGCACAACTGATTAGAGGACTGTTAGCCACTAGGGACTTTTATTCTTTAACTTTAGAAGGGGTGGTGGTTTGGTTTTTTTGGTGGTGTTTTTTTGGGTTTTTTTTGGAACCTTGAACCACTTCTTCATTGTTCTTGAACAGGGGTCGTAGAGCTCTTAAATGAGCAATCTGTACCAAGACTTGCTGTGTGAAAAGCAGCTTTGTTTTTTTCGGTTGCCACTTCTTTTCCAAGATGTTGGTTCTATGCATCATGGAAATGGTAGAAATGAATCTACCTGCTTAAACCTGGAACTAGTTTCTCTTCAGATAAAGCACAAGACCAGCCCTCTTCTCTCGATATAGTGTTTTCATCCTCAGCTGTAACTGCATAGTAATTGCAGCAGTGATGATTTTACTTTTGCTGTCATTGTTTTGCAAAGATACAGTTGTAGTGAAAACAGAAGCCTAGATAACTAGAAAGGCTGTTAGGTGACTTAGGAGCCTTCCTAGGCCTTCTGTATGAGGAAATATTCTGCATATTACGTAGCTGAGGTGTGAGAAATTGGATTTTAAACAAACATAGGCAGTGCCAGCTCATCATACACTTAAATACAATACCTGAAAAACTCATCCTCTCACTCTGCACCGTTACTCTGTCCCTGTGGAAATGTCCCTGTCTGCATCCAGAGGACTGAAACAGGCTGTAAACTTTGTTCAGAGTAGTCCACTGGAGGCTTGAAGCCTGTCATCGAAGTATGTAAAGGATAAGGATTTGCTGTCAGGAAGAGAAGTGCAATAACAGTGTTAATCGAGACACGATGCATCTTAAAACCTTTTACGAATGAGATGTGAAACTCTGATGGGTGTGGTGTTTCACCCAAAGCCACGAGGGGCTGTGCTGGGATCCCAGCGTGGGCTGAGCTGTTTCCAAACAGCTGCTATTCCATACCTCAGCATCAGTGGAGCCGCCGATCTGGCAAGTGCTTTTACCTTAGTCTCAGGTTTCTTTTTTTATACGCACTCTTTTGCGGAAGTTGCGCATGGTATAGGTTTATCTGCCAAGTCCCTGGCTCACTAGTCAAAGGCCACTTGCTTGGCACGCAAAGCCATGACAGTACTCTGAAAGTGTTTTTAGAAGAGCTGTGTCCAAGCTCAGACCTGAGCGGCAGCAGTTGGCTCTACAACCAGCTTCAACTGGCACTTGATGCCGGATATGAACCAGCAGTACAACAGTCACCAGTCAGACCGAAGCATTAGTGAAGAAAATGAAGTGACAGAAGGTTGTTACTGCAGCCATTTCCAAAGTACATTTCCACTTTTTCTGGTAGAATTCCTTGGAGCAGTCTTGCGGGGTTGTGTGATGGATGGTAGCTGGGATGTTGGAATATGGGAAGGATGGCTGCAGCTGTGATCCTCAGGCAGCACAATGTGTGCTGCACCACAAAGCATCAAAGGGAGGGCTGCTCCCTCCCCCTTCCTCCCAAGGCGAACCCACATCTGGATGACTGGCAAGTGCATGACTATTGCTAGGAAAAAGTAGCAGCTTAGAGCTCACCAGGCAGGATAATCGCAGTGCTTGCCTTTCAGATGCTGACGGCTGTCTATCTGGTAGGAAGCTCTGTCTTTCACGGGGAAGGAAAATAGAAGAGCTGCTTGGGGCTTACACATCATTTTGGGATGCAGCCTTACTTTCCTGTCTCTGCCTTTTACTGAAGTGAGCAACTAAACCAATCACACCGTGAGTACACAGCGGTGTAACGACAGGAGTCGTGGAAAGGCAGGTCTGGTGCAATTCAGAATAAATGGTTTGAATGCGTTCATGTATGTTGCTGCAATGGAGTACTCAGCACCCTCTGCAGACGAAGATGAGATTGGTTCAGTCTTCAGTTGCAATGCAGGTTATGCCCCAGTAAATCCCTATTGATGATGACATGCAAATGCCACTGATGCATTCGTTCTTCCTTCCTGCTGTAACTGTTCAGCAAGCTGTCTTCCATAGGAAACCTCCTTGCAGTGCAGCTGCCAGACTCTTGCGTTCTTCAGTCTTGAAAATGTTTTCCTTGATGGTTCATCAAAAGACGTACTAAAAGAAAGCAAGACATAATGGGGTCATCTGGAACATTGCTGCTGCTCGCTCAAAATGTAGAGGTTTGAGCTGAAGCCACATGCTGTCCTATTAAGATGCTCTTTCATGTTGTCATCTAACTCAGCATGTCATGATCAGTGCAGTGCATTGTTCAGTGTTTCTCTCCAGCTGAGTGCCCTGTTCCTGGATTTCCATGCTGGCATACCCTGGGAGCATGTTGTAAAAATTTGCTGCATTGCAGTATTTTGTCTTGGAGCTAGTAATGTGGAAGATGTATTTTTTTTTTTTAAAGCTAAGTGGACTGTCTAGCGCATGTGTGTATCCACCATGTATCCTCAAGCACTGTACCATTCCTTCTGGCCATGAAAGGACATGTCCTCATCACTCCAGCCTGCATTTCTGGTGTAAGTCCAATGGAAGACTTTTAGTATGTTAAGTCTTTTTTTTTTTTTTCCTTCTCCTTACAGTGTGCTCCTCTTAGAGAAGAGAAATGCAGTCTGGCCATTGACAATCAAATTCACAAGAAGGGGTTGGGGTTTTTTTTTTGTAGTCTACTTGAAAATTGCCTGTCTGCATTTGAAGCAAATACTGGGTATTTGTATGTTCAGGTAGTAGCGCAGGTACTGAAGGGAAAGAAATCCTTCCTCCTTCGGTGTACCTGGTTTGTCTCCTTCAGTTGGACCTGTCATGATAGCTAACAGACTACTGTTACTTTAAAACAAACGTATTTTTTTAATTCTGTATTATGAATCATAATGATGTATCAATCATAAAATGTTTCCCCATTGTTCACCTTTGTAAAAAGTGCATGGAGCTGTGGTCTGCAGTAGGTGGAAGGTACAGTGATACTTGAAACATAACGGGACTTAGACTGTTTAAAACCTCTGACCTTGTGTGTAACTTCAGAAACCTGAATGTTTAATGAAATCTGAGGTGGTGCTGCCCAGAGGCACTTGACCAGTGGTTCTTTGTGTTCCCTGGGGTTGATTTGCTGGAAAACATTGTTCTAAATTGGATTAATCTGACTTTTCTCGTAGCTGCTGGGTGTGATGCTGGTTTGGGCTTATTAATCACTTTTACTTGGCAATATTGGGAAGCCGTGTATTTTCGCCCTTGTAGTTTCTTGCTTGGATACAGCAACGATCCTGTAAGAACTGTGCACAATATGTACTTGCAAGTGACTGGAACAGGATTTAAGAAAAATACCAAGATACTCACTTATATGTAAAGTGACGGTACTGGAAGAAAGTGGCTGAGAAAGGAGTCACTCCTTGTAGGTTGACTGGCTGAAGAACCCATTTATGTTTGGACTGCAGCAATCCTGTAGAAAGGATAATTCTTAATAAATATTTCCCTGTGGGATTTCACTTGGCGTTCTGCTCTCTGTGTAATAAAGTAGAGCTTGACTTCCACCTTATCAGAAGTACTTCTTCGTCTTGTAGCTAGCGTACTGGAGCATTGGGCTCTGTCAAAACAGAGTATGGGTCTAAATAGCTTCCCTTTAGTAACTATTAACAATTAATTCTAGATCCTCTTGTGTTATTAAGCAGCTTTAGCGCGCCTTATACCATGTAGCTCTGAATTCATTTAGTAAATGACCTCCAAAAAACTGAAAGACTTTCCCTGTACAGCAAGGTCCAGTTCCAGGGGTTTTGGTGACTTGTAAATATCCTGTTCCTCAGTTCATGTTCAGATGTACAAATGGATTTTTTCAGTATTTTTTTAAACTTTATTAAAAGAACAACAAACAGTATTTGAAGAGAAGTGAGGTAGATAAAAATCAGGATGGTCTGTGTAACTTGGTTTCCCTGCTGTGATGCAAACCTATAAAATAAAGATTGACCAGAAAGAAGTTTAATGCATCTCACTTTCTGCTTCTGAACTGCTAGCAACCAAAGTGACCCATTGATCCTAAAGTCTGTGTTTCCCCAAGCCTGACTTCCAATTGCAGCCTTTACAGGATCACGGATACAGGGCCAAATCGCAAAAATCTAGTGTACCTGTCACCTGTGGGAAAAGCTTTCCTGCAGTGACCCACAGCAGGGTTTGCTGAGCTGCCTTTCCTGGACCTGCAGTTCCCTGAGGTACTACCGCTGTGCTTGTACGTGCCCAGCTCCTCTTCTGGTGGCGGGAGCTGAACTTCGGCGGTGGTTTGTGGAATGGAAGGGTTTCTCGCTGCCTTGCAGTCTCAGGGCTTGCTGCTGCTAGCATGTTGTGTGCTCATTCCATGGGGCTTGGTGTCAGCTTGCCATGCAAGGGAGGACAAGGAGTTGGTGCTTTGAACCTTGGTGACCAGATACAAATTAAGGGTAGAATCCTGTATTTTAAGTAATATCCTTTGTTGGATCTGGCCACATTATCTCAAAGGGGCAAGTCCTTGACCTGCTTGTTTTAGACTAGACTGAGGGTGATTTGGGATTTTTATATTTCTCTTCCTGAGATGTTGGGATGTAACTATGGGTTTGAATTCTGCAAACTGGTTGGGTCAGCAGGGATGAGGAGAGCAAAGTATTTCTGTGAAATGCTCTTCCTGATAATCCCCCGCTCCTCAAAAGCATATGTCCTTCATCACAAAATGTAGGTCTTCACGATGTTTCTCACAGTTCAGCCTATAGTTCTCATGCTACCACAGAGGGGTAATGCCAAAAATAGCCTGTGTTCCCTACCCTCCAAATCCCAAACAGCCAGTTCTGCGTTGCTGGAAGCCTTTGGGTGGGTGGTGTTTTACCAGGGAACTAAATTATAAAAAGTATGTGGGTCTTGGACTCACTAATACCCTGCTGTAGAATAAAACAAACGTCGTGTGATGAAGGTGATGGTTGGTGGTTGTAGATGCACAGCACTGCAGTGGAGGTAACTGCACTGGGCCAAAAAGAGCTCGGCTGTAATGAAAAGTGAAATGGTTAGGAGAGGGTTGTGTAGAGTGGGACTAAATTGGGGGAAGATTCACTTGAGATTGAGACCAAGTGTGGGTTACATGGGGGGGGAAAATCTTGATTTGTGACTAGTCTCTTCAAGGAGACAAAAAAAAAAAGTCCCTAATAGCAACACAGCTCTTAGTATTTAAGGTCTAATGCAAGCAGAGGTTGTCTGGTAGGCTTATGCAGGGGAGAATAAACAAAACCAGAGCCCTAACAAAGCTTTCCTCAATGTGCTATGTTTGGATGCTAGCTTGTAGGTGTTTTCCTGTCCAGGGGAGGTAAATTGTCCTACTTGCTGTAAAGATTTTCTTCTAGTGTCTGAAATTCTGAGCTGTCTTGATCATTTGCTGCTCCTTGTTGCAGTCTGAGCTGCCTGCTGTCAACATTCCTGCTCTAGCAAGATTATCTTCATGACTGCAAAGAGCTGCCTTCTCTTTAAATCTTGCTTTTACCTTCCTTTGCCTTCTGACTGACAGACTCTAATGAGCAGGAGCGTGTTGTAGTGCCCTGTATAGTGAATGGTCAATAAAAACAAATTGCTTTGTACAGAAGAGGTAATAACACAGCTTGTATTGGCACAGCTGATACTGGGGTCCTCAGGTAGGAGACAAGAGCTTTCATGTGTCTTAAGTAATAACAAATGCATGTCATCCCTTTCCTCTCTCCCCTTTTGTCCATGGAAAATAACGTGACTTGGGGTGACGCTGCCTTCTCTTGGCTCTTCTCCCTGTGGAATATTTTTAGTGGGGTGGCTGAGATACAAAAGCAACCTCATGCATTGTTTTGCTGAAAAAAATAAACAGGGATGCAAGGTGGGGCTGCTGCAGTGGTGGTAGGTGGCATAGGTGAGGATCAAAATGGAGGCAATGGCTTAAAACTCCTTTTACTGATCCCCGTGGGATGATTGTGCCAAGCTTGGCAAGAGACTTCCAGCTTCCTCAATGAGAGGACGTTAACAACGTGGGTCTCTTGAGGCAAGGGTAAATACATTAATAAAGGGGGGGTGTTGTCCCTGAGGACGCTGTTCTGGGGTGCTGATCTATACTTTCTTCAGTCCTGAGTTGTTTTTGTAGGGTGGCACAACATCCCATGGCAGCCTGTTGCCCTAAGAACACGTACGCGCCCACCGCTGTCTGCGGGGTGCGGAAGAGCAACTGCGAGTGCCTCGGCTGCCTCTTCCCCCGAGCTGCTCGGGACGCTGCCTTCTGCGGGAGCTCCGCGATGTCGGAAGGAATCACGGCTGTGAAGGTATTGATCTACATCTCCTGGGAGACACCAAACTTGTTTTGGGATGGATCTCGTACCAGGAGGCAGTAGCCAAATTGGAGGGGCTACAAAGAACAGCTGCAGTGACTGAGGAGAGAATTGGGCAATGACAAAAGATTATGAGAATTAAAGCTGTAAGCCTGACTAAGTGATGAGTAAAGACAGCCAAGAAGATGTACCATGCTACAAAATGGCTGCGGGGCGGGGGGGAAGAAGCACAGAAACGAGTGGGGAATTAATTAGTGTGGCTCAAGGCCTGGGCTGTGGAGAGGTGAGATGAAAGGAAAGCAGAGGAAACCAAGATGTTAGGAGAAACCTTTTGCCAGTAAGATGGCTTTGGCTGCAAACAATCTCCCTGGAGAAATGGAGGCAGTTGTGTGTTGTTTTAGATAATCAACACTAGACTGGACAAATCATTGCTAAATATACTGTGGGGAACGACCCTGCAGAGGGAGAGCTGGACTAAACGCCTGACTCAGTCTTCCTCCATTTGCTTATCTCTGTGAAGTATATTGCGTGCGTAATTCCTGGTCTGGGCTTCTTTTTTTGTTTGTTTTGAACTTTGTAGATGCTTTGAGTGAGCTCAGCTGCTCCATAGGAGGAACATAAAAGCACTATGTTAGAATTAAACTAGTACGTGTGTGCCCTAATCTGTATTCCTGCTAAGTCAGGATTTTAACTGTTGTTGCAAAAACTGCGCAGAAGTATCTGCTGGGATTTACCAAGCACGCAGTGCCCGTGCGTAGCCATGAATCAGAGCAGCCTTGTGGGAGGCAATGGTTCAACCTCTCACGGCAATGAAATTCAAACAATAGGTACAGGTCAATTTTTTTTTTTTTTGATGTTTGAATGTTTGGGGGTGTGTGGGTTTTTTTGTAGTTGTTTTTTTTTAATTCTTAATTTAACAATTACAAGGGTGGGTTTGGGTGGACAGACATCACTGCTGACAGCACAGTGTAATTACAAAGCTTGCTCCAGAGGCTTGTGTCTCATCTTAAAACCACACGAGGTGAGCAGTGACCGGCCCCGCTGCTGCTCCTCGGGCCGCTCCACGGCAGTGTCCGTGGTGGGGTGGTACCCGCAGCAGACAGACTCCACGCACCGAGAAGCTGACGATCTTACATGACTCATGAGTAATCTTTGAAAGAGGCTGACTGCCGTCTGGCTCGTGGCACGCACACCACCGCCGCAACTGTTCCCCTGCGCCCGCCGCGAGTGCTCACAGCTCAGCGTTGGGTGGACGGAGGCACCGAGATATCTTCAGAGCGAAGATTTGGGCAGGAAAGTAGGCAGCTGGCAGCCTCATACTGTCCTTTTATTTTGAAGGTTCTTACATACATTTAAAAAAAAAAAACCACAACACACAAACACAAAAAAAAAACCACTTTGCTCTGCTTCAACCCCCAACTTCTCTCAGAGTTGTTTTGGGTTGGTTTTTTTGGTGAATGGTGCTCAAGTGACCTTGCACAGTGCGTCCAATGCCTCCTTCAACCCTCACGGGGATGCTGTGGGGCGTCTTTGCTGCAAAAAGCTGCTGCTACCTCTGCAACTGTCACCTTATCTCATGCAGACACAACTGCGCAGCACTTGCTCGGTTGTTGTTATAAGGAGTCTTTTATTTTCTGTCCCTGAACAAATGTGCTGCCTGTTTCTAATATCGAGCCTTGTTTGAAGGCTCACGGCGGCCGGCCTGAGCTCTGCGGTTCCTTCGCTGCAGGATGAGCGTGGCAGGAGCAGAAAAAGAAGGTGGTTTCCCCAGTCGCCAGCTGTGATTTGTGATGTGCCACGCGAAGGAAGATGGCAACACCTCCTCCTGCTTGGCTTTGTCTCAGCCAACTGCTCCCTGCACCGGAGAACAGCTGAGAGTTCACCACAGCCACCCTTTCCAGGTTCCCACATTAGCATAACAATTACAGCCCCAGAGGCTGTAAAGAGAAATACCGTCTTTAAAAAAAAAAATATACTAGAATTTAACAGAGAAATTAATAGCGTAGCAAATTTTAACACGCAGCGCGTCGGCTGCGTGTCGGTCTTGAAAGACAGCTGTACGTGCAGCCTTGGCACAGTTGTGCTGATTTCCAGACCTTCCCCTGTGTTTGACCATCCTTTCAATATCTGCAATTCTGCTTCCTTGGGAAAGAGCCTGCAGGGCACCGTTCCCGCTGCCGTTTACCCAAACCCCTGATATGTTCGGTTTCTGTTGCGTTTTCTCTAAAGCTGTGCTGTGCGCTGGCAATAAAATGCTGTGCTATCTGAAATTAATTTCTAACAGTGATAGCCAGCAGAATTGCTAGAGTTCAAGTCTCAGAGCGTTCTGGGTTATAAATCTTGATTTCTGAGGGCTTTCTTATTTAGTCGTATATGGCTCGGCTATCAGAACACGTACAACGGTAATTGCCAGCGCTTGGTGCTGCGCTCCGTGGTGAAACCGGGGGCGAGGCAAGAGCAGCACCACTCGCATCTTGCCAGGCTTAAAAAAAATCTTCAGGAACCCACTGGTCGATGACCTCAAAGTTGTAAAGTCCCATTTAAAGCTGCCCACAGTCTTGAAATTGTATGCCTATGTAAAACTGTTGTAATCCGAGTTTAGGGTGATGCCTGGGAAGCTGAGGCAGGGGTGAGGATGCCCCAGGACTAGCTGATGCATTCCAGCCTCTGCTCCCGTTGTGGCTGTTGCACCATGATGTGGAACTTGCTTTACTGCTATTTTTTTTCAAAACCCCTCGAAAAACCACTATTTTGATGGCTCTCTCTGCCAGCGGTGACCATGGCTTGTCTGGTGGAGCAGCCAGCGCTGATGCCAATAATTTCTTTGGCTCTTTTTCTGAGTGAGTGAGATCACTTAAGCATTAACCTTAAAATAGCCACTATTTTTGTAGCTAATATAATTAATCTCATGTGTATGCTTCTTGCTCATCCTCAGCTTTGAGGTTTCACCACCCCCCTGCTGACCGCCTCCTTGCTTTGGCACAAGAAAACTCTTAGCAAAACTTGCCTTTTTCGCGGAAAAGCACAAAGTACGAGCTGTGTGCGCTCTGCTCGGTGAGTTCACTGCCGGGCAAAGGCTGTTTGCTGCTGCCATCTCCGGATTCCTTGCTCGCGTGGTCGGTTGGTTTTGGAGCATCTTCTTCCTCTGCTTTTGCGTGGGTGGATGTGGAAGGGGGATACTCGCAGAGCTGGCAGGTCTGGAAGTAACACTGGCCACAAAGACGGCAGTAACTGATCGACGGATGTGTGGGTTTAGCGATGCACTAGGGAAAAGGGGGTTGGTGAAGCCTGAGGTATGAGTGGACCCTGTGTAGGGCCTCATCCAGCCCGGGGAAGGGGAGGAGAGGGGACGGGCTCAGCCTGTCCTCTCTCCTCCCCTTCCCAGGGCAGCTCCTCCATCAATGCACATCCAAAAGTGCAAGTGTGGAATACCGGACACTACTCCAGCCCCACTCATGGCTCCAGCTATGCCTGAGGCAGGAGTCTCAGGGTGTTGTGCTGGGGTTGTGTTACAGCACTGAGCTTTGTCAGGTCTGAGCGCATCAGCAAGGGGGAGGTAGGGGGAAAGAAAAGACCTCTTGCGATGAAGCACGGAGAATGAGTGCGCTAGAGTGAGGGACCGAACCTTGCTGGTTGCGCGCAGCGCTGTTCCCAGGAGGTGACTGTAATCCCGACAATTAAATCAACAAGGACACGTTGGGGAAAACCCCCGTGATGGTGTCTGAGGATGCTTATTAAATGCACGCCGCGCGGCGAGCTCACGTGAAACAAAAGGCTATGTGGCTGAGCGTGACAGACTTGCCGTGTCCTGGGGAAAAAGAGCTCAGTGATTTTATTAAACACTTTTAAGTAAATACCGAAGGAAGGAAGGAAGAGCTTTCTGCAGACACAGATTCGGCTGCACAGCCCACGCAGCTCCCAGCTTTTGCAGTCAGAGCGTGGAGCGTCCTCAGATCCCATCCCAACCTCCGGCGCTGGCGTGGCAACAGAGGCAGCGGCTTCCCTCTAAGCAAGACCCTGCTCCGACCGCGGCGGCGACAGCAAATATTGCCCAGGGAATGATCATTTCCATGGCAGCGCGTTGCAATATGGTGAACAGACAGCGGATGCACCGCGAGCAGCGCACCCGGTCCCTTAATGAAAAAGCCAGCCCAGGCCAGGGCTCGGCAGGCTCTAAGCTCGTGCTGCAATCGCTGGCAGCGGGGGGAGATGCAAGCGCTGCCCGAGCTGCCGAGGTCTGCCTTGGAAGAGAAACGTAGGGGGATTTGCAAAGCAAAATTGCTGTCAAGGGCTGGCCCTGCATTGGATTTTCCTCTCTGAGCAAACAACCCAGCTCCTTCCCTGGCGCGCTGACCACATTCAGCTGGACAGGATTGTTTTGTGCCCCAGTCGCTGTTCAGATTTCAATCCTGCCAGCCCCAGGAGTCTTTCCAGGCTGGGACTGTGTTCCTCTGGCTGTAGAAAAGTCACTGCCTCCCAGAAAATGCCACTAGTGGTGTTATTTAAGGAATAATGGGGTTAAAGCTAACAATTAGGAAGAGAAAGTGACTGGCTTGCACTGTTTCCGATTACTTTTCTCCTCTCGTCTGTGTGATCTGAGCTCTCTCTTCAGCATTCCCCGTGGTGGAGGCAGGGTAGAGTTTTAAATAGAATTAAATCCCTTTAACATCAGTTTTGCATCAGCAGAGCTCGTACTAAAATGCCTGTGCTGCGCGGGGAAGGTTTGGGATATAAGCCTTGCCTATCACCCCAGCGGGGCGCAGGACAGGTCGTGCTCTGCACACAGCAGGACACCCCTGCTGCAACACAGTTACAGCCCAGTGACCGCAGATGAAGGGAAATAATGCAAAAATTGGTGTTTTGCTGATGGGCAGCAAAGGAAGGGGCTGTACAGGCCATTTTGCAGCAGATTTGGGGACCAAAGTGAAGTCCAGCAGGGCCTAAGTCGCAGGCAGGCTTTTGTCCCTAAAAGCTGTACAAATCCTGGTAGTGACTGGGAGGGATGCTGGAGGGAAGACATGAGCCTCGCTGAGTTCTCACAGCCGTGTGCTGCAAATCTGTTGCTCAGTGCCGTTACTCTTCTTCATCCCCCAGGTGTGCCGCTGCTGGGTGGCCGGGCTGGGATGTGGTGATGGTGTTTTTATACTCTTCTGCCTTAATGAGCTCGTTTGTGGAAGGCTGGGTAATAGAGGACTATGCATTTTAGAACCATCTACCGTGGGAATGTATCCCTGGAGAAGTGTCAGGCAACCCTTGGCTGGTTAAAGAAAAAAAAAAGAGCGTGCAGAGATGAGCATCGTATCACTGTGTTCCTCGTCCCCTTTGCAAATACCCCATGTTTTGTGTTGTGCTCGCTGCAGCCTTGCAGACAGGTTTTACTGTATCCAAGTGCAGATTTTTTTCCCTCCTTGGCTGCTGCCACAGAAGCCGCCACAGAAGCCCAGGCATGTCTGGGCAGCTCCAGCGGGCCCTGCGTTGCAACACAGGCGGGAAGAAAACTGTATTTATCGTGTGCATCGGTACAGCTAATGAATGCGTGCACACATATACAGAGAGCTTTTGTAGAGGCATAAAGCCCTGCGTGGTTTTGAGGTGGAAAAGAGCTGAGCGCCACTGCTTTGAGCACTGGTATGGTTTCCTGGCTGTGCCGCAAACACGCTGTAGGTTGAATCCGTGGGGTTTTTGAAGGGATTGAACTTGGTGTCTACATGCACATTGCAGAGAGTGAGCGAAGGCTCACGAGAGCCCTGAGGATCCCGGGGTGAGAGGCGCAGACCTGGGGGCAGCCAGGAGTTGGAAGATGCTTCTACAACTGAAGGTGTTGGTGTCCCACCAAGGTCACCGCCGTCCCCCAGGTCCTGAGCTCAGCCTTGCTCCAGGCCGCGTGTTCCCCCTGTGAGCTCCCCGCTCTCCGCATCTTCCTGCTGCCGCTCAG
>VXBL01004423.1:431990-484684 GCA_013400195.1 Aramus guarauna
GGCGCTCAGCTGCGCGCCCCCGTGCCCCCCCCTGACCCCCGGCTTTCCCCCCCCCCCCCCGGCAGAGCAAGGGGGGTCTCTGACCGGGGGGACTCAGGGCCGGGGAGGGGGCCTGACAATCCTGTGGGCTGCAGGACCTGCTTCCCAATTCCCGCATCCCCATCCCGACTCGCTCCAGCTCCCACCCACCGCCCTGGCCACGCCGCTGGCTCCAAAAGTCCTGTTTTCCCTCCCTCTCTCCCAGAAGTTGAAGGCTGGAGGAGCAGGTCCACAGCTGCGGGTGGCTGGGCGTCCCCCGGCCGGGGTCCCTGCTCTGGCCCCACCGCCTGTGGCTTCTTCCACCCTGTGTCCCTCCCCAGGACGGTGTCCGGGGGATCCGGGGGAAGGAGCAGAGTGAAGACAGAAGGGGTGTCCCCAGCATCTGAGGGTCTCCCCCACGATGCCACCCCACGGAGGGGTGTTTGTGGGTCTCTGGCTGCTGCTGGCCCCCAGTCTCGCCGAGCTTCCCCCCAGCACAGGGGGGGCCACCCTAGCCTTTGTCTTCGACATCACTGGCTCCATGTATGACGACCTGGTGCAGGTGATGGACGGGGCCTCGCGCATCCTAGAGCGGACGCTCAGCAGGAGCACGAAGCCCATCAGCAACTACGCGCTGGTCCCCTTCCACGACCCAGGTATGGCGGGGACAGGGCTGTGGGGAGCTGGGCTGCGGTTCTGGCCGGGTTTGGGGCTGAAGAGTGTGCTCCCCAAGTGCCTGCACCATCCTTTCTCCCTGTTTTTAATGTCCTGGTGACCGCTGGGGTGGGGATGGCAGCGCAGGATGAGCCACAGCTTGAAGGTGTAGTGCTGGGCAAGGGCTCCCATCCCCAAGGCACCCTGCAGGCACAGGGCAAGCTGTTTCTCACTGGATTAAATCCCAGTCGTGCTGGCACCCACTTCTGGGTGGCTCCTCTGTTTCCAGCCTGTTCTGATCTCCCTGGTATAATCATGGCAGGGGGGACGTTTCTGTACAAGCCTACAAGGTGCTTCCAGGTCGCCTCAATAAAAGCACCACTAGCTAAGAGGTTTTGGTGATTTATTGCAATACCAGAATAATTTCTTTCTGTCCTAGTCTTTGCCTTGGGGTTTTTGTGCGCACCCATAAATAGCAGCTGTTCTCCAAAAGAGCCCTGACCCCCTACAAGGAGAGTGGGACTGAGGCTTTATTTTCAGCAGAATCACTGAGTTTGAATGAAAATCGCTGGAGCCGCACAGGGAAGGAGGCAGAGGCAGTAAATGGGTTTCTGCATCACTTTGCTGGGAGACTCCCCCAGCAGAAAAGGGTGCTGGGTTTGCAGCTCAACCTGGCTGGGACCACCCAGTGTGTCGGGAAGAGCTTTCCTGGGGCAGGCTGTGCCCCTGGGCATGGGGACGGTCTGCCCAAATCCGTGTCCCACTTGGTGCCAAGCCAGGGTAGATGCTTAACCCTGAGCCTCACAGGTCCCTGTAAGGGTGTTTAAGCTGGGGTGGGTGCTCGGGACCACCGGAGGAGGCTGGTGCCGGTGATCGGGGAGGCTGAGGCGGTGGTGCTGGTGTGGTTGCAGAGGTGGGACCCGCCACCCTCACCGCGGACCCTCAGCTCTTCCAGCGGCGCCTGCAGGAGCTCCGTGTCCAGGTAAGGTGTCCGTGGTTGGCTTGGTGCATGGCGTGTGGTGGGAAGCTCTGCCCTGCGTCCCTGCACACTGGTGGGTCCCAGGAGCAATCCCTGCTCCCCTCCGGGCCTGGTGTCCCCCAGGAGCATGGTGGGGGCTTGGGGCTGGGCTGGACTTGCTGGGGGCTGACCACACCAGGGTGGGAGCAGAGAGGGTGGGTAACACCGGTGCTGTGCCCCAGGCTAAGGTACCAGGGCACAACCCTCGCAACGCACAGCTCTTGTCCCAAAGTGGGAATGCTTTCCCTGGGAGAGCTTACACACACTCTCCATGGAACCCAAAATCTCTTTTACTAGAAGTGCTGTTTGAAATTTGTTTGAGGTTTTTTATTTTTTTTTTTTTTTAAACAATTTCAGCTGCATTCTGCCAGCTGAAACACTCTCTGGGAGTTTAATCATGCTTTATCCATCCCGGCTCCTGTCCTGCCTCTCCTGCGTTGCTAAATCCCTGTGGCGTTTCCCTTCAGATGCAGCTGTGTTTTGGCAGGAGGTGTAAAGCAGCGGCTGCAAATCGTTTCACAGCCCTTTGGAGTGCAAAGCTCCATGGAAGTGGGAGCTGGTCCTCGCTGTGCCTCTGCACTTCCCTGGGGTGACTGGTTCTGCTGCCATGTGGGGGGTGAGGGGCTGGGGTGGGCACGAATGTGCCTGCTAAAGGTGTTTGTGGGAAGCCAGTGGCTTCTGTGACTCTGGATCACTAAATGGGTCAGTTATCATTAGTGGTGAGACAGGAACGGGTCCTTGTGATCCTGCATGTCCCTGTGGTACCATCACACTGCTCTGGCTGCGCTTGGGCTGAATCCAACAAACTGGTGCAATTCTTCCCCACGAGCGGACCCTGGGTGGGATCCTGCTGGGATCCTGGGAGGGAAGGGCTGAGCACTGGGTGGCTCGGTGCTGTGCCACATCCCTCACTGCGTGCCACAGGGCGGAGGGGACTGCCCGGAGATGAGCGTGGGAGCCATCAGGCTGGCTGTGGAGGTCTCACACCCTGGCTCCTTTGTCTACGTCTTCTCGGATGCTCGGGCCAAGGACTACGAGGAGCAGGAGGAGCTGCTGCGGCTGCTGCAGCAGAAGCAGACCCAGGTGAGAGGTGCTGCCCACCGGCCTCCTGCGAGAGCCGGCTTGGGTGGATGCTGCAGCAGCACGACGGCAGCTCCTGGCAGCGAGCTACGGCAATAACCCCCCTACGCTGCCTGTTAGTGGAGTGAGTTTTGCATCCCCTGGGCTGGCCCGATGTATCGGGGCTGGATGTGTCCCCTCCCTGGCATGGACAGACCGCCTGTGGCTGTGCGTGATGCCACGGGGACTGTTGCTGTGGCAGGTGGTGTTCGTGCTGACGGGGGACTGCGGGGACAGGAGCCACCCCGGGTACCGTGTGTACGAGCGCATTGCAGCCACCAGCTCTGGGCAGATCTTCCACCTGGACAAGCAGCAGGTGACAGAGGTGAGCAGGGAGACCTGGAGGAGCAAGGATGGTGTGCCCAAGGTGTGTGTGGTGCAGCCTGGCTCAGCTGCTCTTACCTTCTCCTGAGGTTAATCCTCGTGTCCAAGGCACCTCCAGATGGCTCGGGGAGCCCTGCTGTAGCCTGAAACCGAAGCAAGGGCTCGAGAAAGCTGGTTGCTCTCGAGCTTGCTGCTGGGCTGCTTGTGTGATCCTTGGGATGAGCTGACTCCCCTGCCCCCGCAGAGCGGAGGTGTCTGCTTGGGGCTGAGGCTGAAGCTGGGGTGCTCCTGTTGCTGTCAGCACCCCAGTAATCGGGCAGGTGGCCTGGACATGGGTACAGCACCCTCTCTGCCTGTCCCTGCCCTTGAAGCTCTTGATCAGCATGAAATCTTGGAGACCTGAGGAAGATCAAAGTACTTTTCTGCTCATCACTGGGCAGCATCTCTCAGCAGACCCCAGCTCTAGCCCCTACCCAGCCTCCGGCAGTTGTGTGGTTTAATGGTTTCTATTCCCACGAGCGAGCTGGGGGCAATAGGCACCTGCTCTGAGCAGAAGCCACTTGGCAATAACAATTACACCAAATTACTCAATTCCTTTAGCACCTGCTCATAGCAAGGGGGGCTCAGCCAGGGCCATCGCCTCCTGCCCGCCTGTCCCCATGCCACCCTTGTGCTGGTACCCACCAGACCCGGCGGGGGCTGGCCCCTTGCCTGGGCACTGTTTTGAGGCCGTGCCTGAGATTTTGACCTGGTGTGATACAGCCCTGCTCCTGATGAAATGGCCATGCCTGATGGTGATGGGTGATCTGGGTTAATCCTGATGGTGATGGGTGATCCGGGTTAATCCTCCTCCATGTGCCTCCAGGTGCTGAAGTGGGTGGAAGAGGCCATTCAGGCCTCCAAAGTCCACTTACTGTCCACGGACCATGAGGACGGTGGGGAGCACAAGTGGCCCGTCCCATTCGACCCCAGCCTGAAGGAGGTCACCATCTCCCTGAGCGGCCCTGCCCCAGAGATCGAGGTCCGGGATCCAGCAGGTAGGAGCCCAAGGGAGGGGAGCAGGTGTGGGTGATGCTTTACTTTCTGGAGAGTGCTCAGAGGATCCCCGCGGATCAGGACAAACAGGAGGCTGCAGGCATGGGAATTGCCAAACCTTGCACTGAAAACAAATAAAAAAGCAATGAGCTGCAAAGCCCTTGTTAAGCACCAAGTGCATCTGCTCTGCTCCCCTCCAGGCTGGCTTTGCCTCTGGCTTTAGGAGGGCATTCTCTGCTGCCCAGGCTGAGAGAGCTGTGTGATGGGCTCTGCACTGTGGTGAGCCCCAAGGGAGGGGGGTTCCCAGCTGGCTGCAGGGACCAGGTGATGGACCCGGGTTGCCCACCCCAGAGGTTCACTTGCCGTTGCAGGAAAGGTGCTTGAGAAAGGCCAAGGTCTGAAGGAACTGCTCAGCATCCCCAACTCAGCCATGGTGGTGGCTGTGGAGCCCCACGAGCCAGGGACATGGTTGGTCACGGTAGGCTGGTGGCAGACCCCACACATTGTCCCCTACCCCCCCGATGGATATTTAGCTGGCCAGGCTTTTCCAGGCATGGGCCTCATCCACCTCCAGCTGGGCAGAGGATGCATGAGCGGGCTGGAAGGGGCCTGTTGCTGCCTCCTCCCTTCCCCATCGTCCCCCCCTTCCCCTGCCCTCGGCACATGCTTCGCTTCCAGACCCAGAGCAGCGGCCGCCACTCGCTGAGGATCACGGGCATCAGCAACGTTAATTTTCAAGCCAGCTTCTCCACCCAGCCAGACTTTGATGCCAGCCAGCGCGGGGAGCGGCCAGTGCAGGGTGAGGCTGGTGCTGCCGGGGGGGTGTGGATGCTGCATCCGGGCTTCTTTCAGCCGGGAACATGGCTGGGTTGTTTTTTTCCCTTCCCTCCCTCCAGGTCTGCCCATCTCCGTAGTGGTGAACTGCACCGGTCTGAAGCCGCCTGGGCACTTGCAGGAGATCGAGCTCTTCAACACCTCCGGCCGTGCCCTCCTCTCGCTGCCCGCACGGCCCCTCTCCAACACCTCCTTGGAGCAGCTCTGGGTGAGCTCACCGCTCCGCGTCCCCCCAGGCGACTTTCTGCTGAAGGTGAAGGGCAAAGATGCCCAGGGCCACCCCCTGCACCGCCTCTCCGGGGTCACCTACACCAGCATAGTCCCCGGTGAGTGGTCCTCGTGCTCCCAAGGGTGCTGACCAGAGGCCCCTTCCAGCACCGCCTCTGCTTTGGTTTCTGGTTTTGTATTCTTCTATCTGGCTTCCCAGTGCAGCTCTTGGTGAGCTCCCCGGGAGTGTTACACGGGTGTGTCCCCAACTATTTCCAGGTCTACCCAAAATGAACATCTCCAGTAAGATCCAGGCTTACAACCGTGAGCCGCAGCTGATCTCCTGCTCCGCACAGAGCGAGGTCCCTTTCCGCCTGCAGCTCAGCCGGGGTAGGATGAAGCTTGGGGAAGAGCAGCTCTTCAGGTGAGCCTCCAGTTTGGCCCAGTGGGCACCATCATGAATCCATGTGGGCAGCAATAGCCCCCTGAATTGTGCTGGCTGGGGGCCTGCAAGCCCTGAGCATCCCAAGGCAGCAGAGGAAAATCCTGAGGGATGTGTCTGTAGGATGCTGTGGGGGGTGGGGGTGCTTCCATTTGCCTGACTTGGATGGAAGATAGTCCTGGGGATTTGGAGCAGGGGAGTGGCATGGCGGACCCAGCTCCAGTGGCCTGGGGTGTGGAGGTGACCCTGTAATCTCCCTTTTCATAGGCACTGGGGGAACATCAGCTGGTTGATCCCTGCGGTGTCCAAGAATGACGAAGGGTTTTATGAGTGCACTGCCACGAGCAAGGTTGGGGCGACGCGGGCTCGCACCTACGTCTCTGTCTCAGGTGAGGAATGCTCGTGCCAAGCCTTGGTGTCCACGGGTCTCTGGGTCCATGGCTGGGCACAGGTTTGTTTCACCTTGTCATGCCATGTTTGCAGAACCACCACCGCGTCTCATAGCCCCAGGCAACATCACAGCTTCACCGGGCCAAGATGTGGTCATGTCCTGCCCGGTTCTGAGCGATGTGCCCTACAACCTGACGTGGAGCTGGGATGGGAAGGTGGCATGGCCAGCAGACAGCCGGACCAGGCTGCTGCAGAACCACTCCCTGGAGATCAGCCACGTGCAGCCGGCGGACGAGGGCCTCTACGAGTGTGTGGCATGCAGCGCCCACGGCACTGCCGCTGCGTCCCTGTGGCTCTTTATCCAGGGTAGGCTCTGCCCCACGCAGGGTCCTGGCCTGGGTGATGCCTTGTCCCGTGGGAGGGAGGGTGGCAGATGGCACCCGGGGGCTGAGCCCTTCTCCAACCCTGTGCAGAGGCGCCGTGGGTGAAGGTCGACACCAGCCCCCAGCGTTTCGGCAGGGGCCAGGAGCTGCAGCTGAACTGCACGGTCGGGGGCCACCCCCCGCCCCACATCACCTGGAAGCGCTGGGGCTGGGCGCTGGAGCAGGACAAGAGGTAACATGTGGGGACCTGCGTGCCTTCGTCCTCCTTGTCCCGCTGGGGATGGCGCTCCCCTTCAGGGGTGCGTGGACTCACGGAGAGGGTTGCCTCTCGCTCTGGAGAGAGGAAAGCGTTGCTATAACCCCAACCTGTGCACCTAAGGTGGCTGGTGTGCTGCTAGCCTTAATTTCATGTATTTATTTTTAAGCCATCCTGCTTTATCCAGGTCACTGTTCCCACCAAAGGGGACATGAAGTGCTTTGCACACCTGGTGTGGTGTGCGCTTAAGTCTCAAAATATTCCTTGTGCTTCCCCTTAATTTCTACTGCTTTTGGCTTCCACCTCTGTGCCCGTGTCAGGCTGTGAGTGCTGGTGTGGACTTTGGGGAAGGTTTGGGTTGGTTTTTTGTTTGTTTTGTTTTTTTCCATTTTGGAGATGAAAAAGCCCAATTCTCAATGCATTTCCCTGTTTGAAAGCAATGTTCTTCTCTGCAGCAGCTGGTTTTAAGTGGTAACCAACATCTGTCAAAAGCCTAGCACTTCTGCGTGCTTTAATGGGATGGCTTTAAGCCTGCTCACTTGTTTCAACACATTTTTCACTGGCTCCATTTCCACAGGATTCGTTTCTTCCTCTCTCCCTGTTTGCTGCAGGGTTTTCACGGATGCTCAGGGCACCCTGCACATCAGGGCTGCCGCCCCAGAGGATGCGGGGAATTACAGCTGCTACGCCAGCAGCGTGCTGGGCTGGGACGAGCAAGCCGTCACCCTGGAGTTCACTGGTACTCGCTCCCGGCCAGCCGGCAGCATCCCGGGAAGGGGCCGGGCTCAGAGCTGCTACGGGAGGGATTCGTTATCCCTCCTTGCTGTCCCTTGGCTGCCAGCTGGGACCTTGCAGCATGCAAACTATGGGATGGGGCTGTCCGTGAGGGACGGTGTGTGGAGGGCGGCTCTGGGGTCCCCGTAGGGTGAAGGGCACAGCACCCAGTGCTGCAGGGAGTCACTGAATCCACGTGTCTCCCCGCGGCCCAGAGCCTCCCGCCATCCTGGCAGTGACGCCCAGCCTGAAGGCGCTGGTGGGAGAAGATGTGACCCTGGAGTGCTGGGTTTCGGGGGTGCCCCCACCCCGCATCGCGTGGTACAAAGGTGAGACTGGGATGGACCTGGGGAGCAAACCCCCTCCGTGCACCGGGGGCTCTCTGCCACCCTGCAGGGACATCACATTGCGGGGTGCCCTGGACCGACGATGGGGGGGACCCCCGGTGGCACTCGGGGTGCTGATGCGAGGGGGTCTCGGGGCAGGCGAGCAGGTGGTGGTGGCGTTCCCACCCGGCACCCAGCGTGCCATCCTGCGGCTGCAGGCAGTGCGGGAGGAGGATGCGGGGCGGTATGTCTGCGAGGCTCTCGGCGATGCTGACGTCACCTTCGACGGCACCGTGCTGGACGTGGGGTGTAAGTCTCTGCCTCTTCTTTTGGGTGCCACCGAGGAGCACTCAAGCCTATCTCCACCGCTCTCCCTCCCAGCTCAGCTCCCACTTGCTGCTTCCCAAGGCTCCTCTTGCCCCCAGCTCCCAGGTTTCCCAACACAGGGGTGTTGGTGCTCAGTACAAGCAGGCTGAAGCCTGGTGGGATTTGCAAGGGTCAGGAGGAGGGAAGAGGCTCAAGAAGCGGCAGAAGACTGGTGCAGATGCTATTGCATGGGACACCATGGCTTGGGGCAAGGCTGAGGGTGCAAACTTCAGTTAGTGGGATTAAGTGGAGGTGGGGCTGGCTCCTGTGTGTCTGAAAATCCAGGTACCCCAACTGATGCTCAGAGCTTCCCACCAGTCAGAAGGGATGGAAGAGCCTGGAGAGGAGGTTGGGAGTTGGGGGCAATAAGGCTTGAAGCGGTTAAAGGTGGAAAAGCACAAAAAGTTTTGCTGAGCCAGAGGGGTGCTGAGTGTAGTTGGAAGGGGTGGAAATGACAATGGCTTTAACGGCTTCGGAAAAACACCAAAAGCTTGAAGTTAATATCATAACCTTTCAGGGTTACCTGGTTCATGGATTTTGCAGCCCTGTCTCTTCTCTGGGAGCGGCTGTGTGCAGAGCCTGCTGCGGGGGTGTCGGACCTCTCTGAGCCCCTTCTCTGCTGCTCTCTCCTCCAGCTGCCCCTCACTTTCCCGAGCCCCTGGGGGATGTGGCGGTCGAGGTCGGGGAGAGCGTCAGCCTGCTGTGCCATGCCGAGGGCTCTCCTCCACCGCAGGTCACCTGGTCCCGGCAGGATGGGAAGCCCGTGATGGGTTGGCACGGGCCGCATGGTGTTTCCAGCCAGCTGGAAGCTGCCGAGCTCCTCATCAACAGTAAGAGAGCTGAGCGTGCAAGCGTGCGTTGGCGTGGCAGAGAGCATGCGTGGGCATCCTGCCCGGGTGCACGCTTACACGGCGTCACCCTCAGGTGCTTTCCCCCCACCTGCTGCAGGCTGGGGTCCCGGCAGTGGGATTAGTCCCCATGCCCACCTTTTTTTGCAGGGGTAAAGCATTGATATAGCAGGTTGATATTTGCATTTTTTACTCACGCAAGCTTAGCTGTGCTGTAACAGCCCACAAGCCTCCAGCACTGTGGTGTGTCTCCTCCATCGGAGGTGGTGGCAGGCATGGAAGGGTGGTGTCACCTTGTCCTGGAGCTTGCTTGGGGCTCTCCAGCCCTACCATGCTCTGGCATTGCCAAGCTCAGGCTTCTCCCCACTGTGGTCCAGGTGCCTCGCATGATGACCAAGCCATCTACATCTGTGAAGCTCAGAATGAGTTTGGGAAAATCCAAGCGGAGGTCAAGCTCACAGTCACCGGACACGGTTTGCTTTTACGTGCTTTTGTTGGTGTATTGATCCCGGCTGCTGCCAGCACTTGTTGTGCCAGTGGTGAGCAAGAGGCAGACCTGTGCAGCCACGTCTGCTCCCAAGCCGGCCATGGTGAATGCTCAGCAAACCCCCTCCCAGCATGGGGTTTGGATAACACCCTTCCACCTCTTTGGCTTAATGCGCTGATACACACTTGAACCCACACTGTAGACAAATATATCCAAATTCTTGGGGGATCTGAATGTCAGAGCTGGCCTGTGCTGAGCCAAAGGCTGGACTTTGGAAGAAGTGCAATCCAGATCTCTTGTCCTGAGCATTCCAGGCCAATTTATTTCTAATTAGTATTGTTTTCCCTTTCCCCTTTCTCAAGCAGCCCCAGAAATAGCTCTTGCATCCCCTGTGGTCCACGCGCTCCCAGGTCAGCCGGTGTCTCTGCCCTGTGTGATCCTGGCCGGGAGGCCATTCCCAGCCCGTCGCTGGCTGAAGGACGGGCAGCCGGTGAGGCTTCTGCACCCACCAAGGTGGTGGGTTGGTGGGTGGGCAGCTGTGAGCACAGCCCTGCGGCAGGGGCTTTGCTACAGGATGGGTGCCCCAACCTCCTGGGGCCAAAGCTGCTGGTGAAAGTTGCCAGGGGAAAATTTGAGTTGGGAGGGGAACGTGGGTTCATCAGTGCATCAGGATGTCCCTACTGCTCGAGGATTGTTTTCTGGATATGCCCCAAAGACACAGTGATACAGTGATGTTTCACACACACACACGCTCCCCACCCCCATCTGTCTTGCTTTCTGCTCTCTGTGCCCAGGTAGCCCCGAGTGGCCGCTACTCTGTCCGGGCAGACGGGAGCCTGCATGTGGACCAGGCGTTGCAGGGGGATGCGGGGAGGTACACCTGCGAGGTGACCAATGCCTTTGGCTCGCACAGGCAGGACGTGTCCCTGGTCATCCATGGTGAGCAGCAGGGTGCTGGGCATCCCTGCTCTGCGGTGAATGGGGGGCAGGTGTCCTCTGCATTTCTTGAGGTGCAAAGCACTGCTCTCTGCTGGACTGACCCCAGCCATGCAGGCTGAGGTGCTTCTTTTCCTTCCCAGTTCCTCCCAGCATTGAGCTTGGCCCTGTCCTAGTCACTGCCACCGAGGGAGCGGCCGTTGCCCTGCGGTGCAATGCCACCGGTGTGCCCCCCCCTACTGTTACCTGGGCAAAGGTAGGTGACAGGGATGGGCAGGCTGCTGTCCCACTGCCAGCCGGGCTGTGCGTCACCCTCGGGTGCAGGGTAACGTGTTTGGAGGGGATGTAGCTGCCACTGTGTCTGTGGCTGCCCTGGGAAGCTGGGACCGGCAGGTAGCCTGCTGTGATGGGTCCAGAGCCGTTTTCTTGTTCCTGAGATGTTCAGCTCATGGGAGAGTCTCTGCTGCATTCCTTCCTTGCTTCTCTTTCCTCTGCAGGGCATAGAGCCCGTCTCACCGAGCCCACGCTACCACCTCGATCCCAATGGGACCCTCCTGATCCCTTCAGCTTCCCCTGGGGATGCTGGGACCTACTTCTGCACAGCTACCAACACGGCAGGCTTCTCCAGCCGGGAGATGCAGCTCTCTGTCAGCAGTGAGTGCCCAGGACTGGCCCTGGCACCAGCTCCCAGTAAAGCAGCTCCAGAGGGTGGCTGTCTGGGAGACCATGACCTGGGGACTCTCCTAGCTTCCTTGGGCCAACTATCCAGCTGGGTTTGCGGGATGGGAAGAGCAGCCATGAGGGCTGTGGGGTACTTGAAGTGTTCTTGCACCAGCTGTGCTCCCTCTCCACCCAGCAAAGCCCAGGATCAGCGTGAACGGATCGCAGGCGTCAGACCCTGTAACTGTGCTGGCTGCGCTTGGGCAGGAGACCACCTTGCCCTGCGAGGTTCAGGGCTATCCCCCTCCCCTGGTGGTGTGGACCCAGGAGTCCCGGCCGCTGCCTCTTTCCACCACAAGGTAAGGAAAGCAGTGGGTGCTAGGGCCATGATCTCTTGGTGCTGTGTGTCTCCCCACAAGGATGTTGGGTCTGTGAAGGGCAGCAGCTGCTTTATACGTGGTGGGGAGATGCAAAGGGCATCCCTGGTGCCAAGTGGCCGATGATCAATGCTCTGGCAGGAGCCAAGGCAGCAGAGTGGTACAGCATTAGCTCTGCTCTTCAAAGAGCAGAGCAGGAACCACCAAGTTTTTTTCCATCGTACAAACATCTGCTGGGATGGAGCAGCCGTTCCTGACCCTTCATACACTCACTCTGGATACAGGGCTGGGCCTGGGGAAGGGAAGGTGGCCCTGGTGCAGCTCCCTGGCCCTGCTTGCCCATCTGCCTTCATGCAGGTTCCTGCCCGGTGCCATCATGGCACTGGAGACAGAGAGGACAAGGATGTGCCTGGGCATGGCTGATCCCTGCAGAAGGTGTTGGAGCAGCATCAAGCCCTGGTCCACACCCAGGTGGCTGCAGGGCACCAAGTTGGTGGAGGAGTTTTGAGGTCAGGAGGAGGAGAGCAGCATGGAGAGGAGGACAGGCAGACAGGGACACTGGGGGTGCTGTGACCTCCGCTGCATCTCACAGTCCGTGTGTCAGGGTGTGACATGGGCTTCAGGCACCAAAATGCTTCCAGGCCAAGGTTTGGCAGAAACACAGTTGTGAGCCTGGTGGTGGCTTTGTGCTGGGACACGGGTTTGAAGGCCAGTTCTGTTCCAGTGGGTGACTTCTGGAGGGCCAGATTAACTTGATGGCATTGAGGCTGATGGCAGCAATGGGACAGTCATTTAATGCCACTTGATGAGAGAAGATAACCTGGAGATTGGTTGGACACCTGTTTATCGAGTGCCTTGGTCTCCCCTCCTTGGAGGGAGAAGGTCCTGGAAGCAGGATGTGTTTTCTCAGTACATTAGCACCATGTTGGAAGGGGCTCTGTAACATGGGCCTCAGTCTTGGGGTTAATCCCTTCTTTTCCTGCACCTGAGGATTGCTGTGGCTTGGAGAAGCAGGAAGGCATCTTGGTTTTGCTCTTCTTGAGGGACTGTGTGGCCTTGCCATTCTTGTTTGGTTTCCTATGGCTGCCCCTGGTTGACCTGTGCTGCTCTCCCCATCTCAGCTGGCTTGTTCTTGTGTGCCCGGGTGATTTATGGGAGCACATGAGGAAGAATCTGTGGCTGTGGGCTGAGATGATGTTATGTCTGTGGAGACAGACAGCGCTGGGAGTGAGAGCATGGCCAGCTCCAGCTGCAGGGGCCGTGCTCCGTGGGGAGCCCCATCCCTCTTGGTCCCCCCGGGTGGGTGGCTCATGCTGCTGCCTCGTGCTGAGCTCGCGCAGGAGCTGAGCAAAAGGGATTTGCCCCCATGGACAGCTCTGCCACGCTCCTTGTGCAGGAGGTGGCCCTGGGGACCTTCACTTGGCTGCCTCAAGGCATTGGTGAACTTTCAGTTCTTAGCTCCTGCCCAGAGGTAGATGACAGAGAACACGGCTGTTCCTCCTGTCCAGCTTTTCTGTTCCTCTTCCCCAAGGTACAGCCTCCTCCCTTCCGGGTCCCTCCGGCTGGCTGATCCCCAGGTGATGGACACTGGCTTCTACACCTGCACGGCCACGAATGCTGCGGGGAATGCCTCACTTAGCTACAGCCTGCATGTCCAAGGTTCGTGTCTGCTGGTTAAAATGCTCTTCCCATGGCCTGCGGGTCTTAATGGACCACTGAGGTCCTGCACCCTCCAAGTCCCCAACTGTTCCTGCCTCCCTGTGCCAGGGTCCAAGAATGGTCCCTGTCTGAAGTCTCCTTTCCCCCCAGCTCCCCCCCAGCTGCTGATCGGCGATGGGGAAAGCCACCTGACGGCCGTCGCCAATAACTCCCTGAGGATTCACTGTCGTGCCATGGGCATGCCCACACCCCGGATCCAGTGAGTACTGCAGAGTGGTGGGTCCTACCCACGTCCCCCTGAGCTCCCTCAGGGGCTGTGTAACTCCCTGGGGGTGCTCTGCAGCCCAGTGTGCAAAGCTGCAGCAGAGATTGGGGTGGGTGCTCAGGATGGGTGATGGGACCCCAGTGTGGGGTGTCCCTTCAGATGAGAGGCATTAGTGCTGATCCTTGCCCCTGGGATCCCCCTCTTCCTAGCAGTCTGGGCACTGCCAGCCCCTTTCCAAGTGACAAAGGGACAGTCCTCGCTGCCAGCACCCTGCTGTTCACCCCATAAAGCAGAAACGGGGGCTGGGTGGTGGTGGGACAGACCAAGGACTCGCTGCCCACCCCTCTCCTCACAGGTGGCTGAAGGATGGGCACCCGCTGAGCGAGCAGGATGGTGTGGTGGTGTCTGAGGATGGTGGGACCCTGCTGATCATCCGTGTGGGACTCGGCCACGAAGGGCTCTATGTCTGTCAGGGCAGCAACTGGGCAGGGGTGGCCCAGGCGGAGGTGCAGGTTTCAGTGCAAAGTGAGTGCAGCATCTGTGGCAAGACCTGCTATCCATCCCACGTGTCGGGGAGGCTGCTGCTGGCCAAAGGGGTGGGTGTTCTTGGCCCTGCTTTTTGGGAAGTGTTGGGTCACTAGCTTGATATGTTGGGTCTTGCCCTTTGTCAACCTCAACTTGATGTTGAGAGCTGATGGTTACCGACACCATGGTAAACTGTAGTACCCACCCTTGATGGGTGCTTCCTGGGGGACAGTCTACCCCCAGGCCCTCTGGCCAGAGCATCCCTTGGTCAGCATCAAGGGATATGATGATGAAGGTACTGGGTGAGAAACCAGGCAGGGAACAGAGATCCCTGCCCCAGGAAGGATGAATATCTCCTCCCAGGGGGCAACAAATATTCTGCTAGATGACTTGGAGAGCAGCAATGGCACCTCATAGTGATGTTGTCCCTTCCCGGAGAGGGGAGCGAGCCCTGGCTCCAGCTGCTGCTCTCCAAGGACTCGGTGCATGCCAAGAGCCCCTGGTGTGCCCAGCCATGCCCCTCAGCACCGTATTGTGCGGCTGAAGTTGGCTTGGTCTGCGCAGAGCCAATGACTGTGTGTGCTGGGTTGCAGTGCCTCCAACCATTGAACCCAGCGTGGTGGACCTGGCTGTCCTGGAGAACAGCACAGTGTCTCTGGAATGCCTGGCCTCAGGACTGCCTGCTCCTGGTGAGCTGGTCCTCTCCCTTGGCTCTTGCTCCTGCACCCCTGGGTCCCCTCAGTGAGAAGAGCGGCAGCATCGCTCCTTACAGCTCAACTCCCTGCTTCCCTCCAGACATCGCCTGGTACAAGGGGCACGAGCAGCTCTCAGCCAGGCTGGGCCAGACCCTGTCCAGGGATGGGAAGCACCTGGAGATCCGGCATGCCCAGCTCTCTGATGCTGGCAGCTACCGCTGTGTGGCCTCCAACGTGGCCGGTGTCACCGAGCGCTGGTACAGCTTGCAGGTGAATGGTGAGTCTGCAGTGAGCGGGGGAATGACTGAGGCTGCCCGAGAGCTGGGTGCTCCTCCCCAGGACCTCTTGTCCTTGTGTGGGGCCAAGTGGGCTGTCACAGCCCTTGGAGCACATCCCTGGAAGGTGGCTTTAGCAGAGCCCCTGTCCTCTGCTCCATTTGCAATTCCAGCCATGCAATCCCCTGTGTCTATCCCAAATAACGTCCCAGCAAACCACTGCCCCGTGGATGGGTACTGCCTGGTCCACACCGGGGTGTCTCCTGTCCCTTTTGCACCCTAGTGCTCCTGGTGACGTTCCTCTGCCCCAATATATTACAGCCCAAAGTATTAAAGTTCTGCAAAGTGATGCAGCTGGAGGTGGTAGGGAATCCCCACCAGAATGGGTGTCAGAGGGCAAAAAGCCAGTGTTTGCATGAGTATTGCTATCGGGAGGGGGATTTTGGTGATGATGCAGAAGAGGTGTCTTTCCAAAATAGAGGCAGGAGAGTGAAGGGATTTTTTTGCTATTGCCGGGCTGCTCTGTCCTTTCTTTGCACTTAGCCTGGCAGTCACTGCAGGTATCATTCCCCTGGCTCTGCCCCTGCCCGAGCGGGAGTATGCCAGTGGTGGTTCCCAGGCTGCTGCCAGGACCGAGCCTGTCAATTCAAGCATCCTTGCAGCCTCCCAGCCCATTCAGCACGTCCGCAGCGCTGGGGACTAAGCCAGGGCCTGGCTTTTCTCAGGGATGCTTTAGGCCAGTTGGTAGAAGTCCTGCAGGCAGGTGGCCAGGGAGTGGAGAAAATCCAGTTCTCCTGAGCCAGGCTTGTTTCTGTGGCCCCTTCCCAGGGAAACATTTGCACGTCTGGTGTCCTGGCTCGGGTGGATTGTTTGGGTTCTGCTGTTTTTGTTTTTCAGTGGTTTCTGGGTGTTGGGTTTTTTCTTTTATAAACTGATACCCTCATGGGAAGGAGTTACCACTTTCCAGCCAGCTGTATTTATGAGCAACCGAGAACAGCATCTGATAATGGAAAGAGTTAGGTAACCTTCCCAGTGAGCAGTGCTACCTAATAAGGCTGTGTCTGGCCAACCTGGGCTTGGCTTGCCTGTGTGGCTGGCACAGGATGCTCAGTTGTCCTTTTCTGTGGGCCACGTGCAATTTAAAAGCATCGCTTGCTTAATAGCTGCAGAGTCAAGGTTATTATTTCCACATGGAGCCAGTGCAGGGAAGTCTTGCCGGTTCTGTGTGTGAAGCCCAGCAGAGCTGTGGGTGGTGTGTAGCCAGCAGGACGGAGCTGTAGCAGGGAGTTGCTGCTCTCTTCTTGTCTGGTCCCATCAGCGAGCTGCTCCTCTCCTCTCGTCCCCTGCAGTGCCCCCGTCCTTCTCCTCAGCAGAGCCCACTGCCGTGTCTGTGCTGGAGGGGCAGTCCGTCAGGCTGGCCTGCGAGTGCCGTGGGATCCCATTCCCCACCCTGAGCTGGCAGAAGGACGGTAGGAACCTGGTCCTCAGCTTCATCCCTCCACACATGTTAACCCACCAGACAGATGTTGGTGCGCTCGGAGCAAGGAGAGCTTTATGCAGAGCAGCATCCAGCTTCTGGTCCTGCTGGGAATCTGAGAGAGGCTGTTGTCCCCTTCCCCGGCAGGCAAGCCACTCTCTGCCCAGCCCGGGAGCCCAAAGCTGGTGTCCACAGGAGGGAGCATGCTGTACATTGAGAAAGTACGGCTGGTGGACAAGGGGACGTACACATGCGAGTGCAGGAATGTTGCTGGCAGCACCAGCAAGGAGCATCGCCTGGAGGTGCATGGTGAGCCGGGGGGGTCAGAGACACAGAGGATGGCTGCGGGGGTGGCTGAAGGTGCCATGATATCTCTTGATGCAAGCGGGACCCAAAAGCTCACAGCCATTGCTTGCTGCCTTGGGTGTTTTGGAAAGGATGCTGCTTGCTGGGTTAGCTTTGCCCCTCCAGGTTTCCTCTTGGCTCCAAGCTGGTTGCAGCTAGTTTTCACTCCAGCAGCCCAAATGCAATAGTTGCACCTGTTTAGATTTGCTTTGCTCTCCTGCTGCTGCCGTCCAGACCGATGGCCTTTGTTTATCCACTTGCACACGGCCAAGGGAGTTGCTACAGCATCACCTCCACCCTGTGTCCCTCTGCCCACAGCGCTGCTGAGGATCCAGGGCAGCAGCAAAACCCCAAGGAAGGTTTCTGTCATCAAGGCTGGCGAGACGGTTTTGGAGTGTGAGGTCGTGGGGACACCACTGCCCACTGTGACGTGGGTGAAGGACGGGCAGCCCGTGGCCAGTGGGGATGGGCTCCTGCTTACGGAGCAGGGGAGGCGGCTGCGCATCCCTAAGGCAGAGGTGGTCCATGCAGGACGCTACGCTTGCCTGGTGTCAAATGCGGCAGGGCAGGAGCGGAGAGAGTTTGACGTTACGGTGCATGGTAGGGGTGTGGGACAGGGCCGGTGGTGGGGTGGTATGGACACAGGCAGGCTTGGGAGGGTGGTGATGTTGCACAGCATGAGTGCAGAGAACAAGACAACATGGAGGTCTTGGACAGCCCAGCACACAGAAGATCTTGGGTCAGAAGGGGGATGCTCCAGGCATAGCTGTAGAACTGGTTCCATCAGGCAGGAGTTTCTTTCCACAGTCATCAGAACAGACCATCTCAGACTTCATAAAGTCATCTACTTTCCAAGGACTTGGGGGGGAAACCTCATGGGTCAAGGTACCTAGCACTTGAGCTGGAAAAGGCCTGAGGTGGCTCAGGGTGTGTGGCTAGCTTGGTATCACACCTATAAGCAGGGGCTTGGGGGTGTGGGTAGGTGGTACATACTTGCTGAAAGTTACCTGTCCCATAACACCTTCAAAGTTGACAGCTTCAGATGATGCTCATGGTCCTTCTGGGCTTGTGTCCTCAAACTGTACAAGCTGGGTTTACTCAGCTTGCCTTGATCCTCTGCTGTCTTGGTAACTGCTTTGCAAATGGATGTCCGTCCTTTTCCGTGTCCTCAGTTCCTCCTGAGTTCATTCAAGGATCAGGATCGACAACCAATGTCAGCGTGTCTCTGCACGGACCCCTGACGCTGACCTGTGAGGCCACCGGCATTCCCCTGCCCACAGTCACCTGGTACTGGAACGGATCTCCCGTCACCCCCAGTGAGAACACGCACGTGCTTTCAGGTCAGGGATGAGGCATGGATGCTGTGAGAGATGGGGGCTTTGGGAACATGTTATGCCCTAATGCTGATGGATGTAAATGTGGCAGAGCTCCAGGCCTGCAGGAGCACTGCTGGGATGGGCTGGTGCCTGGACCAGGGCCCTGAGACCTCTCTGCTCCGTGCTTCCAGGGGGCTGGGTGCTGAGGGTCAACCGTGCACGAGCCCAGGATGGTGGCCACTATTCCTGCCTGGCCAGCAACATAGCTGGGGAGGCCAGGAGGCATTTCCACGTGGAGGTCCTAGGTAAGGAGGCATCCTTTGTCTGCTGCAGGATTCCTGGTAGGACTTCAAAACTTCACCATTGTAGGGACAGTCATGAGTTAACACTGGGCATTGTGGGAGCTGCAGTGCCAGAGTTCTTTGTGCCTTAGCATGTGAGCTTGGAGGCTCAGTGAAGCTGGCTGGCTGCTGAGGTCCCTGGTGGCTTGTGTTCCTAGTTCCTCCCCACATTGAGAATGCAGATGAAGAAGAGACCATCAAAGTGCCTGAGGGTCACCCTGTCACCTGGTCCTGCCTGGCTGTGGGTGAGCATCACATGGGGAGCGGAGGTGGCATCGGCAGGTGGGAGATGGGGCTCAGGGACCTGAGTCTCCCTTTGGGGAGTGGAGCAAATGGACAGCTGTAGTTGATGACATGAAAATAGCTGAAATCGGCTGAAGAGCCTTTTTGGGATAGTTCCTGGCTTTGCAGTTGTGCTGTCTGGGAAGCGCTGGGGAGGGGGCGCCCACGCGGGGAGCTTGTTCCACGACGTAAGCTCCAGTTTTTCCCAAATGGGGCTAAAATTCCTCTAATCTGGTTTCTCCTTTAGTGATGGGAATAATTAATCACCTCCTACTCAGGACAGATTGCTTTCTTCTTGCTGGCTCATCCAGCAGCCTCCAAAAAGCTGATCCAGATCACGATAACTTTGGATTTGGGCTCATGTCCTTTCTTTCCAGAAAAGCCCCAGCGCGATGACCCCGGTCAGGCTGTGCGCACGCATGGAAAAATTGTGCACGGAGGCCAAAACCTGCTTTCTACCCTACACAGGCAACCCCCAGCCTAAGATCACCTGGCTGAAAGATGGCCACCCTCTGCCCATCAAAGACACCTTCTCCATCTCCCCTGATGGCTCCGTGCTCCACATCCCCCGAACCTCCCTGTCTGATGCTGGTCACTATTCCTGCGTGGCCTTCAGCTCTGTGGCGAATCAAACCAAGCACTACCTGCTAGATGTTTCAGGTATGACATGCCTTTGGATGGAGGCAAAGTCTCAGGTGTGAGCAGGGAACATGGACTTATTTAGAAGGCTTTTTAATTGCCTGACCCAGGTAGGTGGTGAGGATTCCTTAATGCTACGGCCAGCAGCACAGCATGATGTTGTGGACCTGCCAGAAAGCCCTTGTGAGACCTCCTGAAGGAATATAAAGGGCCCACATAGCGCAGAATCCATCTCTGATGGTGGCTGGTGGGAAGGGAGAGCATGTCTTCTGTGTCCCATGTGTTTTTGGAGAGCAGCAACACAAGGCAGAGTCTGAAGCTGCACTTGTGCTGTGCATTTCACGTGTTGTTGAGTCCAACTCCCGGAACTCAAATCACGCTCTGTGGTGGGGGAATGAAGCATTGGGAAGCCTAAGCAGGTGCTAATGCTGATCAGCCATGCAAAAAAATTTCTGTAGCCAGTCCTACCTTTGGAGATGCCCATGATGCTGCCACAGAAGAAGTCACAGTGATCATCAACAATCCCATCTCCCTGGTCTGTGAGGATCTGGCCTACTCATCTCCCAACATCACCTGGCTCAAGGACGAGGTTCCTCTCAAAGCATCTAGAAACATCTACCTGCTCCCTGGTACTGTGCTGCTGTCCACTGGCTCTGCGTGCCTGGGGGAGTGGGGCCCTTTCTGGGACTGACTGTGGTTCAGGTCAGTGGGATGGTGAGAAATCATCATCCTGCACGACCCTAGGGGCTCAGGCCATCAGGTGGATGCTGCTTTTCCATGTGCTGCATTGTCTGATAATAGCTAAAGCCTCCTTGGCAGCATCAGTGAGACAGCACTGGTTTTTATAAGCCTGGAAACTGGGCTCTAGAAGAGCATTAGATGCTCTCAAATCAGGCTTGCAGGTGATGAGCAGGTCCTTCTTGTGCTGCATGGGGATAGACAGCCGTGGCTGTGAGTGGCGACCCTCTCAGGAGACTCCCTTTGCCCAGGTGGCCATGGCCTGCAGATCCTGAATGCCCAGGAAGAGGATGCAGGCACGTACAGCTGCATCGTGGACAACGAAGCCGGGGAGGCTGTGAAGAACTATGCCGTGAAGGTCCTGGGTACGGGAACTCTCCACGTCCTTCCTAATTCCTGCAGTGATCCCACAGTGGGGCTCTTCTCTCATCCCATGTGTGTCGTCTCTCCCCACTAGTTCCTCCTTGGATTGCCAGAGATGACCCTTTGGGGGAATTTGCCATGAAAGAGGTGAAAACCAGGGTCAACAGTACAGTGACGCTGGAGTGCGAGACCTGGGCTGTGCCCCAACCAACCATCCAGTGGTACAAGGACAAGCAGGTGAGGTCCTAACTGTGACCAGGGAGGAGGTGCTGGTTTTGGGGACCCTCCCAGGTAGATGGAGGGGGAAGATACCCTTTATATGGCTGGCTGGGCTCTGTCCCACTCCTGGATGTGTAAATCCTCCTCCTGTCCTTCTGTTTCTTCCCTGTCTTGGGGCTGGGATCCCCGTGCAGCTCCTGGAAAGCGCTGGCCACCTCCAGATCCTCAGCGAGGGGCAGATCCTTCAGATCAAACCAGCCAGTGTCTCTGATTCGGGGCACTACACCTGCGTGGCCACCAACGCCGTGGGTGAAGACGACAGGGACTTCATTGTGCATGTCCAAGGTGAGCCTGGGCGGCCAGCCAGTGCCTGGAGCAGTGGGTGTCTCAGCAAGAGGAGGGGTCCTTGATGGGATCCCTTGCAGGAGCAGAGCAGGGTGAGCAGGAAGAGGGTTTGTATCTGTTGGAAAACAAGCATCTCCTTGGCCCCGGTCAGGCCTAGGCAGATGGTCTGGTTGCACCTGGGGGTGTGAGTCCCCATTTCTCACAGCTGACCGCAGCCTGTCCCCACAGTGCCACCCCTCTTCCAGCAGCAGACAAGTCCCAGTGAAGCCCTCGCAATCTTCTACCGGGAGGAAGACCAGGATGGGGAGGTGACAGAGCACCGACAGGCTGTCCTCAACCAGCCCACCACGCTCTACTGCGACACCAATGCGATCCCACCTCCCCAGTTCACCTGGTACAAGGACGGGGAGCGTCTCTCCCCTGGTCCAGGGGTGTTGATGCTGCAAGGTAATGGGTGTGGACCCTCAGTGTGGGGTTTGGGAGGGGGTTCCTGCAGCAGCTCTGTGGGTTGAGAAGATCCATAGCACGGGGGGGTGGGCTGGATCCTGTCCCCTTGCTCCCGCCAGCATGTGCAGCACCCACGGGACCTGCAGGAACAGGACCGTGTCACTGGGGCTGCCTGGGGGCTCAGGCACAGCGAGGCAGGAGGGGAGGTTGGAGGGGACCCCTCGCTGAGCCCTCCCCATCCCCTGCCCTGCTCTGCAGAGGGCCGGGTGCTGCAGCTGCCCGCGGTGCAGGAGGAAGATGCGGGCAGGTACACCTGTGAGGCGGCCAACGCGGCGGGACGGGACCGCCTGCACTACGAGCTGGAGGTGCTGAGTGAGTACGGGGCTGGTGCGGGGAGGGGGTGGAGGCACATGGCAGCCCTGTAACCATCTGCTCCCAGCCGCCCCGGCCATCCACGGTGGCACAGAGGACCTGGTGGAGGAGGTGATGGCTGCTGTCAACAGCACCGTCCGCTTCAAGTGTGAAGCCACCGGGCACCCAGTGCCCACGGTGTCCTGGCTCTGGAATGACATCCCTGTTGTTGCTGGCCCACGGCACCAGCTCCTGGAGGGTGGCACGGTCCTGCAGGTCGGTGTGTCCGGGAGCAGGGTGGCTGTGCTGGGGAGGGCACAGGAGATACTGGGTGGAGGGGTTGGGGCTCTCTTCCCTCCCCAAGGAGGAGGCTGTCCTGGACTTGCCAGGTGCTGAGGTCCCTGTGGGAGCCCCAGCAGCTCCCCAGCTCGACGCAGCCCTCAGTGGGGCTCTGCTCCCCCTTTGCAGGTGGCCACGGTGGAAGCAGGTGACACCGGCAGCTACACGTGTGTGGCTGAGAACCCGGCCGGGTCAGCTGAGAAGCACTTTGCCCTCGCTGTGCAGGGTAAGGCTTCCCCAGGTTGCTGATTTACCCTCCTCCTCCTCTGCCAGCTGAAGTCTCCCATGGCTCCTGAACCACCTCTGTCCCCTTGTGCTTGTCACACTTGCCCCATGCGAGGAGGTCGAGGTGCAGCATGCTCCAAGCAGACGAGATGCTCGGAGCACGTTTCCTCCTGGGGAGCCCTGGGGAGAGCTCAGCCTCCGCAGTGACGGTTCCCCTCTGGCACTGTTTTTTGGTGTGTGCCGGAGCAGAAGCACCCCGGATCATGGGTGCAAACCCTGAAAGCATTGATGGCATCGTCAACGGCAGCATCTCACTGGCATGTGATGTCCAGTCCCACCCCACTGCGGATATTACCTGGTACAAGGATGGCCGTGTCCTGCAGCTTGGTGAGGAGGGGACGGTCACCCCAGGTCCATTGGGAGGAGCCAGGATGGCAGCCTGTCCCCCAGGCACGGCTGCTGGCTCTTGATGGCGGGCTCTAACTCCCTTAACTCGCTCTTCTGGATGCCGCAAGCAGGACTCAAGCTCAGGCTTTCACACTAACAACTTACTGCCGAGCGATCCCTTTTGGAAAGGACCAAGGCTGCGAACTCTGCTGCTGCTGCTCCCCAGGAGCTCAGCACCCTTTTCTGCTGTGCACAGCGAGGCCTCGGACCTCAACGGGAGACTTTGATGGCCAGACACCTCTTGCATGGAGCTTGGCTGGCTGCTGGGGGACCGGTCAGCTTGCTGGCACTGTGGTCTGGACTCGGTCCCAGTGCCAGCCCACCCTGACTCCCTGCTTTCCACTTCTTCCAGGCTCCCGGGTGCTGCAGCTCCCTCACCTGCAGCTTTCCAGCTCGGGCACGTACATGTGCGTGGCGCTGAATGCGGCCGGCCAGGACGAGAAACGCTTCATCCTCACTGTCCATGGTAAGCGGCGAGGGCTTGGCCGGGAGCTCTGCCTCCCGAGCGCACGCCGAGCAGCTGACAGCAAACCCCGGTCCATGTGTTCTTGCTCACGCCTCCCATCCCCTCTCCTCCTCCTCAGAGCCCCCGGGCACCCAGGACCCGCAGCAGGAGATGCTGGATGCTGATGTGGGGACCCCCCTCACCTTGACCTGTCAAGTCGGCGGTGTGCCTGCACCCGTCGTCACCTGGCTGAAGGACGGCAGCCTGCTGGGTACGGGCACAGGGGGATGCTGCCATCCCGAGCCCCACCGCTGCCCTGCCTGGAGCAGTCCTGCCTCAGTTTCCCCACTTCTAATCCTGCTGCGAGAGAACTGCAGGGCCTCAGAGGGGAGGAGGCAGAGCAGGAAGGGGTTGGCATTTTCCCTGCAGCTATTTAAGAGGCCTCAGATTCATTCCTGAGGCTGAAACAATGGGATGTGGGCACGGGATGTGATGGAGAGACGTGGGAGTGAGCTCTCTGGGTACCAGCCCTTGGGCTACCTGCTGGCATGGGGGTTTGCCCCCAGACCAGTGGATCTTTTCTCCTGCAAAGCTCCAGCAGTGCACAGTGGAAACACCCTGCTCTGCATAGCCCTGACCTCTGCTTTAACCAAGTCCCCAAACCCGGGTCCTGGGGTGGGAAGGAGGGAGTGTGACAAGGTGCCTGGGGAGGGCTCTGTGGAGGAGCAGCACTGCAGCCCCCTTCACCCCGTGTCCTCGCAGAGAGCAGCCCGGAGCGGGGCCTGGTGTCCGTGGGGGGGCAGCTCCAGCTCAGCCCCCTGCAGCCCTTCCATCAGGGCCGATACACCTGCCTGGCGCAGGGCCCGGGCGCCGCGACGCGCAAGGACTTCGTGGTGCTGGTGCGAGGTAGGGCTTCCCCAGGGTGGTGGGGGTCCCTGTGGGCTCTTTGTCAGAGGGGAGCCTTCCTCCCCTTCCTCTTCCTCAGCCTCCTTCTCTTCTTGGCACAGTGGCACCCCGGATCACCAGCGTGGGGGTCCCCAGTGAGTACAGCGTGTTGGAGGGCAAAGGGGTGAGGCTGGAGTGCCGGGCAGAGGGGCAGCCCACCCCTGAGATCTCCTGGCTGAAAGATGGGCAGCCCCTGGGGCTGCAGCCCCCTTCGCACACCCGGTGAGTCTGGGGCAGGGGAGACCTCTCCAACCGTGCCTCAGTTTCCCCATGTGCGAAAGAACAGTACAAGGCAGGCTGAGCTCTGCTGCTTGGGCTGGGAGATGCTCGTGCCAGCTGTTTGCTGAGGAGCATCGTCCTGGGTTAAGCCTCGGTGTCCTGGATGGTGCTGCAGCCTGGCACGGTTGCTGTCACCCTGGCAGGGTCCCAGCTCCTGCACTGGCCTTGCAGCACACCCCAAAACCTCCAGCCTGGCTTGCAATCAAGCACAGAGCGTCTCCGCTCCATGGGTGCGATAGGGACGGACGCACAGGTCACTGTCCCATCCTCCCCGCACAGGATGTCCCCAGACGGCAGCTCCCTGCTCCTGGAGGGGCTCCAGGCTGCTGACTCGGGGGTGTACAGCTGCCTGGCCCGAAACAGCGCAGGCGAAGATGTGCAGCTGCACACGCTGAGCGTGCTGGGTGAGTGGGGCTGGGACCCACGGGGCTGCACCAGGGCCACCCACCCCCAACAGCCCTGTCAGCCCCTCTGTCCCCTCGCCCAGTCCCCCCTGCCATCGAGAGAGGTGCTGACGACTCGGAGGTGGTCCGTGGTGTCCTGTCCACAGCAGTAACGCTGGAGTGCTGGGCGCGGGGGTCTCCTCCACTGCACGTGAGCTGGCTGAAGGACGGGCTGCCCCTGCGCCTGTCCCCCCGCGTCACCCTTTTCTCGGCTGGGCACGTCCTCCGGTAAGAAGTGACCCTGGAGCGATGCTCGGCCGCAGGCTTTGGGGCTGGTACCCAGGAGGTTTGCGTGCCGGGCTGGCCACGGCTGCACCCTGGAGGTGGCTGTGAGTCAGCATGGAGACCCTGGAGGGGCAGGGGAGCGGGACCTGGAGCTGACATCTCCTCCCCATCCCTGTGTCCCGCTCCACGGGGCAGGATCTCCCAGGCACAGCTCTCCGATGCCGGGCTCTACACCTGCATCGTCTCCAGCCAGGCAGGGGTGGCTGATCGCAACTTTGTTCTGCAGATACGGGGTACGGGGCAGTGGGGCTGAGCAGGGCGGGGGGCACCCAAGCACCAATTTTGCTGGCAGAGTGCGTGTCGTGCTTTGCAGCTCTGTTGCTAAGCAGGGTCCTGAGCCAGCCCTTGGCTACCGGAGGTGGGCTGGGGGAGGCAGGACCAGCCTGAAAGGAGTCCCAGAGCACCCTGCGGGGAGGCTGAGCCACCTCTGGGTGGTCACAGCATGCCGGGGAAACTGCCAAATGTCCCTAATGCCTGGGGACCCAGCTTTGCTCCCATGGCCCTGCTAAGGGTGACTGCTCCCCCCCCAGTGCCCCCCGTCCTGGAGAGCGCGGAGAGCAGTGAGGAGCAAATGGTGGCCGAGGGCTCCAGCGTCACCTTCACCTGCGAAGCCGCTGGATCCCCAGCACCGGCGGTGGCCTGGCTGAAGGACGGCGAGCCTCTGGCACAGCAGAGCAACCGGGTGCCCGGCAGCCCGCGGCTGACCCTGCAAGCCGTGAGGCCGGCCGACACGGGGGTGTACTCCTGCCTGGTGGCCAACGAGGTGGGGGAGGCCAGCAAAGCCTTCCGCCTCCTGGTGACAGGTGCGTGTCTGCCCCCGGGGATTTGGGAGGGACAGATGGCCAATTTTTTGAGAGCAACAAGGGGATGAGCTCACCCTCCTTGCCGTGTGCCTTGCAGAGCCACCCCGCGTCGAGGCTGCACCCCAGCCCACTGAGATGTCCATCGCCGTGGGCACCCCACTAGAGCTGACGTGTGTGGTGACGGGTGTCCCCGTGCCCACCGTGACCTGGGAGAAGGACGGACGGCTGCTGGCAGGGCCCTGGCTCATGGCAGGGAATGAGAGCACCCTCCACGTCGAAAGCACAAAGGTAAGGGGCTCCTCTTTCTTCTCCTCACCTGCATTTTCTTTCCATGCCTCAGTTTTTCCCTCTCCTGGCTCTGTGTAGGTGGCTGATGCTGGCTGGTACACCTGCCTGGCCACTAGCCCTGCTGGGGAGGATAGTAGGAGTTTCCACGTCAGCATCCAAGGTAGCGTGGCCCAGCGGTGCGGCGAGGAGGGTCCTAGCAGGGGATGCTGTGGGGTGGTCAGAGCTCTGGGGGACCAGAGCTGGAGCAACCTCTGCATCACTCCTTGGCATGGCTGGGGGGTGGATGGGGAGAGCGGTGGGGACTGTAAGCCTCCAAAGGGGGGTCTGGAGCACAGCATGATGGCCCTGAAGAGTGGAGGGCTACGTATGACTTATGGGGACAGGTATAGGGGTGCCCAACCGGCATGGCACCCCCTAACCCACCTGGCATGCATCCCACAGCACCTCTCAGCATCACAAGCGTTGGAGAGACCCCCAGCATCACCGCTGTGGCGGGGGGGCAGGTCATCCTGGAGTGCCCTGGAGATGCTGTGCAACCCCCCCACATTGAGTGGTACCGGGAGGGCTCCCCGCTGCAGGTACGTGTGATGGGACCTGGGACGGTGCATGGGCCGGGGCTGGGATGCCCCTTCACATGCTCGTGGTGGGGGTGATGCAGGGAGAGCTGCTGATGGGGGTTTCCCGGGGATGTTAGGAGGATACCCGCAGGCAGGTCCTGGCCGAGGGACGCTTCCTGCGGATCCAGGCCATGGAGGCAGCAGATGGCGGGGAGTACAGCTGCAGGGCCACCAACGTGCTGGGGGACACCAGCCCGCGCGTCCAGGTGGAGGTTCTCGGTGAGCGATGATGCCCTTGCTACGGGGCTTTGCTGGTAGTAAGTGCCAGCTCTGTCCCTGTTAGTTCAGGGATGTGCAATATTATGGGGTGTCCCAAGGCTGGGTAACGGGAAGGTGGGGCTTGGATGGTTCCCAGCCCTCAGTGCTGGTCTGGGCTGACGTTCTGCATCCCCTGAGCCCTGTCTCTGACTTCATGCGGTGCTGGCTGGTGCTGCCGCAGTGGCCCCAGAGATCCAGCCGGGCCCCAAGGAGGTGAAGGTGCTGCTGAACGGCTCGGCGGTGCTGCCGTGCCAGGCGGAGGGGTGGCCCGTGCCTCGGGTGACGTGGCAGAAGGACGGCCATCTCCTGCATCTCCGTGGGAGCAACAGGTACGAGGGTCTCTGGGTTGGAGGCACCAAGAGCTGGCACTCTGTGCATCAGTAGGTGTTTTGGTGTGTCTGGAGTAGAGAAATCACTGTCCCCTGGCCAAGGGCTGTGCTCTGTCCCCACACCAGCTCAGCAGACTTGTGCCACACGTGGCTGTAATGGCACTGCTCACCTTCTCAGCCATGTGTCCCCATGCATTGCAGCCTGGCTGTGCAGAGCCCCCATGGGGGTCCCTTGCTCTCCCTCCCCAGGCTGCAGCTCCTGCCAGACGGCTCCCTGCAAATCAACCCTCTTCAGGTCCAGGATTCGGGCTATTACCTCTGCATGGCATCCAGCCCTGCCGGCTCTGACCAGCGAGGCCTGGACCTCCATGTCTTGGGTAAGTGGAAGAGCCAGACAGATCTCCCCTGGGCTCACCCCCCTGGGACCCACCACTGCTGGGCTGCTCTCATCGGAAGGACAACATGCTGCCGTCTTCTGCTCATCGCCACCGTGCTCTTCTGCAGTTCCTCCCGTCATCACCCCCGGGCCCTCCAACCTCACCCTGCTGGCTCAGCAGCCGGCCACGCTGCGTTGCGATGCCTGGGGATCCCCTGAGCCCCACGTCAGGTGGGAGAAGGATGGCCACCCCCTGAACCCACACCTCCTGCCCGGCACTTACAGGTACCTGCAGCACTGGCCACCTTGCCCAATGAAGGGTCCTGCCGTGGGGTGGGGTTGGCCCCCTCTCACTGCTCCCCGTGGGACAGGGGCTGACCCCGATGTGTGTTCTGCCCGTGCAGCTTGCAGTCCTCAGGGTCGCTGCTCATTTCCAGCCCCAGTCCCCGGGATGAGGGGCGGTTCGAGTGCGTCGCCAGCAATGCCGCCGGAGAGGCACGCAAGGTCTTCCTCATGTCCATCCACGGTGAGCTCCTGGGGGCTGTGGGTTTTGCTGAGAGCAGCTTTCCCAGGGTCTGTCACCATCTTGGGTGGGATGTGGGTGCGGTCCAGCCCCTTGTGGGGCTGGGTCTCCTCTCAAGCACTGGGCATAGAGGTGGGCAAGGGGGGAAATAGAAATACCTGTGTGTGTGTACAGGGATAGGATGCCCTTCAGCATCTGCCATGCAGCCCTGTTCACCTCCCTCCCTCACCTCTCCAGTGCCCCCCACTATTGCGGATGACCTTATGGATGTGGTTGTCAACCGGTTGTCCCCCGCGGTCCTCACCTGCTACGCCTCCGGCGTGCCCCCACCCATGGTATTTTGGAGCAAGGAGGGGGCTCAGCTGGGCAGCCGAGGAGGGGGCTACCGCATCCTGCCCACAGGTACAGGCACGGGGCAGTGCAGCCCCGGTGGGGCGGTGGGTCCCTGCCAGCCCTCCTGCTGCCTCCCCTCTGCCTGCTCTCTTCCCAGGGGCCCTGGAGATCAGGCAGGTGCTGCCTGCACATGCTGGCCACTACACCTGCACAGCGAGGAGTGCTGCTGGCACAGCCCAAAAACACCTCCGGCTTGCGGTGCACGGTATGCATGGCTCCCGGGGGTCCCGCTCCCTGTGCCTTGGCCTGCCTTGGGGGAACCCTGGTCAGCAACGCTTCCCTGCCGCTCGCAGAGCCCCCTGCCTTGAAGCCCCTGCCTGGCATGGTGATGGTGATGGTCAACACCAGCACGGTGCTGTCCTGTGAGGCCACCGGGGTCCCCCGGCCAGAGCTCACCTGGCAGAAGGACGGTGTTGGCATCACCAGAGGTGAGCAGGAGCACGCTGGAGGCTGGCAGAGCCCGCGTTGCTGCCAGTCCCTGGCAAGGGGAAAGATTTGGGTGCCTGGAGGCTGTAGGCTTTTCCCAGCAAGGTGCTGGGTGTCACTGTGCATGGGTCCTCCTGGTTCCCGGCTGCCATCCAAGCTGGGTGCTGCGGCCACCGGAGCTGTTCCCCGGGAGGTCCCCAGAAAGAGGCACTTCTGCAGGGGAAGCCATCCCTGCGCACCATCCATCCACACCCAGCACCACTGCACTGCCCCATCCTGCCCTTCACTCCTGCCCATCCCTGCAGGGCCTGGGCTGAAGGTGCTCCCCAACGGGCAGCTACATCTGCTCCGAGCCTCCCCGGGGGATGCGGGCACCTACCTGTGCGTGGCTCGCAACCCCTCGGGCACTGCTGCGGGGAGGACCAGGCTGATCGTGCAAGGTAAGGCAGCACCAGGACCCCAGTGCTCACTCCCTCCTCTGCTCAGCTCCTTTCCCAGCACCTCACAGGGAAACATGGCTGTGAGATGCAAGTAAGTCCCTGCCCTTCTGCCCCATCCAGTGCCCCCCATCATCGCAGCTGGCCCGGCGGAGCTGGCTGTCCTGGAGGGGCTGGAGGTGCTGCTGCCCTGCGCTGCCCACAGCATCCCTGAGCCTCGCGTGTCCTGGAGCCGGGAGGGAGCCCCGGTGCGGGGTGTTGGGGGGAAGGCCACCGTCCTGCCCTCGGGGGAGCTGCTGCTCCGGGATGTCCAGGTGAGGACTGTCCCCTCCTGCAGCCGAGCTAGCTGTAATATTGGAGAGCTGGAAGACAAGTGTATCTGCTGAAAAGAAAGCCCAGGCTGTTCTGTGCCCTGCTGTGTCCCTGGGCTGGCAGGATGAGGTGTCAGTTAGCTGAGTTGTGTCCTGGCTGCTTTTAAAAATATTTGGCAGAGGAAGAGCCCTGTTCAGTCCTTTGCAACAGGCTGGCGGGTCAGGGCAGCGTGAGTTTGCTAACATGGGCTAGAAGAAGTGGCTGTGGCCAACCCTGGGCTTTTTGGGTGCACAACAGCCAGCAGAGAAGGAGCCCAGCAAGCAAGGACCCCAGAACCAAACCCAGCCCATCCCCCCCACCTTTCCCATGCAGGAAGGGGATGCCGGGACCTATTCCTGCACCGCGGTGAACTCGGCTGGGAGGGCCGTCCGCCGGCTCTCCCTCTCCGTGCACACCCTGCCCACCTTCACCCGCCTGCCTGGAGACGTCACCCTGAGCCGGGGCGAGAGGCTGGAGCTGGTGTGTGCCGCCGCGGGCAGCCCCCAGCCCCGCGTNATCCCAGTCCTTGTTGCACCTTTTGGGGTTCCCTGGGGTGCCAGCATGTCTGGCTGTGTGGGGTTATAACCAGCTATTCCCCAATCACGCTTTGGGGGTGGGGGGGTTTGTCCCCTGCAGACGGGGTGTCAGGGCAGAGCGGCCAGAGCACCCTGCGGCGGGAGGCAGCCACCCGTGCCGACAGCGGGACTTACATCTGTCGCGCTGAGAACAGCGTTGGTGCCATCAGGACCACCGCCTTTGTCTCCGTCAGAGGTAGGTGCCGGTGGGGAAACCAGGGTGCCTGGCCAGCCCCCCTGCTCTGTCACCCCTCTCCTTTCCCCAGAGGCACCCACCATACAGGGGGACTCCAGCACCTACCTGGTGGAGCCCTCCGGGGCCGATGCCCTCCTCGACTGCGATGCCCGAGGCCACCCCACACCCCTCATCCGCTGGAGCAAGGACGGGGTGCCGGTGGCAGCCGGTGGGCACCTGCGCCAGCTGCAGAACGGATCCCTGGCCATCCACACCGTGGGGGTGAGTGGGGCCTGGGGAGTGCCGCTGTATTTCTGGGAGCTTTCATGTCAAAGCCGCTGGTGGTGCTAATACCTTTGGTACCACCAGAGTGCTGACGCAGGGCACTACCGGTGCGTGGCGGAGAATGATGCAGGCACAGCGGCAAAGGTTGTCACCCTGGCCCTGCAGAGTGAGTGCTGTCCCCCTTTGCACCCTCTTTTTGAGGGACTGCAAGTCACATCACCCTCCAGCCCCCAGACCACCCCCGACCCCTGGGAAATGGCCCCAGCACCACCGGGATGCCACAGCACTGCCCGCATCCCTCTTCCTGCCCAGGTGCCCCCACGGTGGCGGTGACACCACGAGCAGCGGTGGTGCGCGCCGGGCGGCGGGTGCTGCTGCACTGTGCCGTGTCGGGGGAGCCCACCCCCTCCGTGGAGTGGCAGCGAGATGGGGAGCAGCTACCTGAGGGTCCCCGTGCCCGTGTCCTGCCCAACGCCACGCTGCTCCTGCCTGCTGTCAGCCGCTATGACTCTGGCAGCTACTCCTGCCTCGCTCGCAACGCCCTGGGGTCCGCTGTTGCCCATTCCTCCCTGGCCGTCCAAGGTGAGTGTCTGCCCTGGGGCTTGGGGGGCTTCTGGCTGGCTCGGGGGGGCTGGGGCTGCCCGCAGTGCCGTAAGACCCCCTACGTGGTGGTTTGGATGGATATTGCCTTTCCATGCTTGATCTAAACCCCTTGATTCATATTCCAGTTTGTTCTCTCCTGTCTCTTCCGCTCCTCATCTGAGAGTCTGAGCCCAGACGACCCCTTACCCGAGCAGCCGCGGCACGCCAGCCTGCGCTCCCGCTTGCCTCTCCCCAGCCTTCCTGCATTTGCTGCCTGTGATTAAATTCCCATTTCCCAGGGGCTCTGCTAAACGCACAGGCACATCCTCTCGGGGAGCAGAGGAACAAGCCGGCCGGCAGCGCCGAGGAAGAGCCGGGTGCCCTGCGTGTGCCCTTTTTTGTGGCTGCTGGTGTTCTGCTGCCAGGCACGCTAGAGGAGAAGCAACTAAAAGCTGGGGCCAGGATTTGTGGGGGCTGATACAGAGCAGGGTTTGGGGGATTTAGTGCATGTTGGTGAGCAAAAGGCGGGGGTCCACGCTCACAGCATCCCTTCTTGTTGGCACTGAGCTGCCCAGACACATGGGGTCTTCGGGGACTGTGCTTGCAGCCAGGTAGGGACGCTGCCCGCTTTGCTCTGGCTGCCTTCATGTCCAGAAAATGAGGCTTGCTTGGCACCCAAATTCTTAAGAAAGGAGACAGGAAACACCCCGCTTTCCCATGGGACAGCATCCCCAGTGCCACTGCTCCTGTCCCTTTCACCCCAGCGGAGCCGCGCCGGGTGCGGGGCAGCCTGGTTGGCGTCATCAACACCCACAAGCTTGGCGCTGCCACTCTTGATGCCAACGTGCTGGAAGACCCACGCTCCGGCACTGCCATCGTCCGGACCAGCATCAGCAGCATCCCACCGGCTGTCGGTATGTGGTCACCCTGCCTGCACCCCAGGGAGGGCTTTGACCTGTATCAGGTGAAAATCTTGGGGGAAAGATTCACCTGGTACACCCNCAGCACCCCACATTTGTGCCATGCCCTGTGGGTGAGGGGGGCTGGGGTGGTTGGGGAGGTCTGGGTGCCTCCTTAGGAGGGTGCTGGCTCTGTGGTGACACCCTTTCTCCCCCACCCCCAGGGCCGCTGATGCGGGTGCTGGTTGCCATCATCTCCCCCGTGTACTGGTCCTTGGCGCACGCCAGCGGGGAGGCCTGGAGCGGGTTCCTGCTTACCCGGGGCACCTTCCGGCAGGAGTCGCAGCTGGAATTTGCCACAGGTGAGGGATGCCGGGAGCCCCAGGCGTGTCGGGGGCTGTGGATCCTGGTCCTGCCCACCTCAGCGTCCATCTCCCCTGGGCACCATCCCCGGGCACTCAGCCGTCACTGGGCTGAGCTTCGTGGCCAGAGATGGAGCTGCGTTTGGGGGTGCCATGGGCTGATGCTCACTGCTCCTGCCTGGCAGGGGAGCTGCTGCGGGTCACCCACCGTGCCCAGGGCGTGGATGCCGCGGGCGCTCTGGTGCTGAACAGCGTGATCAGCGGCTCCGTGCCGGAGAGCATCGGCGAGGCTGCGGTGTTGCTGCAGGTGCTGGTGCTGCCCGTCCTACCTGTGGGGCTGTGACTCCCATGCTGGGACCCTGGAGGGGATCCATTGCCTGACCACCCCCCCTTCATTGCTTGACATCCCCCCTCCAATGCCTGACACCCCCACCCCCCCGCCATGCCTCTCCCCAGGACTTCAACGAGCGCTACGTGCAGACGGGTGTGGGGCAGCTTTTGGGGGACTCGGTGCAGAGCTTTCTGCTGGACAGGCACATCACTCGTGCCCACTGCAATCACACCATCGTGTACGACCCCCCTGTGGGTCCCCAGCCCCCCTGGGTGCAGCATGTCCGGGTCAGAGCTGTCAAAGCCTCCTACGACCCGACCTTGGAGGAGCTCCGCTTCCAGCTCCGCACCTCACTTGATGCAGGTAACAAGGGGTTTCCCAGGGATGGGGATGGAGATGCTGGGCTCCCTTGTTGGTCCTGAGTGGCTGTGAGGGTGCAAAGGCCATGTCCCTGCAGCGACGTGTCCCTTCTCATCATCCCTGCTTGATTCCCAGGGGCTGACAGAGCGCGGTGCCCACCGGGATTCACCCTGGGCCCTCAGCGGCTGTACTGCATCGGTAGGGACCCTTCCTGAGGGGGGCATGAAGATGGCGAGGGGCACCCACAGCGTGATGCCACCTCCCCAACTCTGTGCCTTCTCTGATCTCTAGATGTTGACGAATGCGCTGAGGGGTCCCACGTCTGCCGCTACAACCAGCTCTGCCAGAACACCGCAGGGACCTATCGCTGTGCCTGCCCTCCCGGCTACCGCTCGCTGGGTGCTGGCTGGCCGTGCTTAGGTACGAGCTGGGGTCTCAGAGGATGTGTCCTTGGGCACAGGGTGCCAGGCCACGGTCACCTCCCTGCCCTGCTCCAGCCTCAGTTTCCCCATTCAGCTGCAACCCCCCAGCTCTTCTCTCCACCAGACGTAAATGAGTGCCTGCAGTTTCCTCCACCGTGTGCCTTTGAGTGCCGCAACCTGCGGGGCTCCTACGAGTGCCTGTGCCCCCCCGGCAGGACCCCGCTGCCGGGCGGAGAGTGTGGCACAGCAGAGGCGGATGGAGGGGGCACGAGGAGCAGCACCCCCCCGGACTCCCCACTGCGCTGGCTGGGGCCGAGTAGCCGCCCACGGGGAAGGTCCTTCTACACCCAGCTCTCCCTCCGCCGCGTGGCGAAGGCTGCGGGGCTGGGTGCCCGGGGCTCCCCCTGCCCCACCGGCTTCGTCAAGAGGAATGGCACCTGCACCGGTGAGCGTGCACAGGGGAGATACTCGGGAAGGGCTTTGCAGGGAGTTTGGATTCTGCTTTGCGCCCAAAAGGCGGCTCCTGTGTCCGTTGCTGCCCTGTCTCTCGTTTTGTTTGCACCCCCGTTTGTGGGGTCGAGGTGTCCCCAGGCTTGGCTTGTCGGGAAGGGGAGGTGAGAGCCAGGCTGCCCCAAGGCAGCGGGCAGCAGAGGGGATCACCACTTCCCTGCTTGGCTTCATCCTTCTCGCCCTGCAGACCTTGACGAGTGCCGGATGCTGAACCAGTGCCAGCACGAGTGCAGGAACAGCCCGGGCAGCTACCGCTGCGTCTGCCCCCCCGGCTACCGACTGCTGCCCAACGGGAAGACATGCCACGGTCAGTGTGGGGGTGCCGAGGGGCCTGGGGGTGCCCCAGCCCCTGTGCTGGCAGGATGCCTGTGCCTTTTGGGGTGCGAACCCAGTCCCTACGGTGCCCTGGATGTCATCCCTCTGGGGCTGCCGATCTTTCTCCTTCCCCGGAAGGGTTGTTCCCAGGCTCAGCACCCCGCCAACCCTGGGTGCTTTTGTCTCGCTGCCTCAGTGTCCAACGCCCCAGGTGGGGGGGAGGGGGGGAAGATGTGGGGTGAGAGCTGGGGCTTGAATCTCCATCGGGTCAGGGCCACACAAGCACCCTGGCACCCTTAGCCCCATCCCCTCTCTGCCTGCAGACGTGGATGAGTGTGCCGAGGGCACGATCCAGTGTGGCTCGAGCCAGATGTGCTTCAACACCCGTGGAGGTGCCCAGTGCACGGATGCGCCGTGCCCGCCCGGGTACCGGAGAGGCTCCAGCCCTGGGTGAGTTGTGCTGCCAGGGCTGTGGGTGCCCATCCCCTACTCCTTCTCGTGGTACCATGGATCCAGGCATCCTGGCCACTCCTGACCCCCCTACCCCATCCCGTGTCCCCCTGGCTCTCGTGCAGGCTGTGCGTTGGTTGCTGCACCCCGGACTGCGGCTCAGCTGGCCCCCCCACGCTGCAGTACCAGCTGCTCACCCTGCCCCTCAGCATCGCCGCCGGCCGTGACGTGGTGCACCTCACCCCGGGTGCTGCCCTCCACTACCGCCCCATCTTCACGCTGCTGGAGCAGGAGCCCGGCAGCCCCTTCGCCCTCCGCACCGAGCGGGGCCGTGGCATCATCTCCACCCTGCGCCCGCTGAGGGACCCCGGCACCCACCGCCTCAAGGTGCAGGCTCTGGCCCCGGGTGGGCAGCGGGCACCCAGCACCTTCCTCCTCCTCATCTCTGTCTCTCCCTACCCCTACTGACACAGTCGAGGGACAGGAGGGGACGCGGGGTCACTTCTCCTCCTGTCCCTCGCCAACACGCCGGTGCAGGCACGTGGCTCAGGGAGAGCTGAGCTTGCACCTTTCCTCTCCCCCCCCTCCCTCCCCAGCCACCCTCTTGCTTTCCCCTGCCCCCCTGCCCATGTTGCCTTCACCCGGGGCCAGTCCCTGACTCAGCAGGGCCCTGGGTGTGACAAGATGTCCCGCCAGCCTCTTGCAATCAGGTTTTGTTGCAACCCCGCAACTTGTGCCTGTGGCCCCAGAGCAAACACTGCTCTGGACGGCCTTGGCCATGATCAGCCCCCAGATAGCGAGGGAGGGATGCGCTGGGTGACAGCAGCCAGTGAGAGCCCTGCTGGGGGGCAGGGTGGGGTGCTGGGCAGGGTGCAGAGCACCCTGACATTAACGTGTATTACATTGAAATAACCTCGTGTTCATTTTTTTTAATCCACTTGGTTTCTCTGCACACTTTTTTATTTATGGTTTTGTTCCAAATAAAGGTGTTTTGTTGATAAATCTCAGCAGTGCCTGAAGAAAGCAGCTTCCTGCAGCGTGCGGGAGGGGGCTGCCCCAGCAGCAGCCCTGACTTCTCAGGGCTTTGGGCACCTCCCTGCATGGCCTTGGACCACAGAATGGAGATTGTCTGGATGTGGCAACGCCAGAGGGCCAATGTCCAGCATCTGAAGGTCCAATCCTGCCCTCGCACCACGTCCCTCAGTCAGCAAGAGTAGGATCTGGCCTCTCTGTGCATGGTGCAGGTGGAGGCTGTTGCCAAAAAGCTGTTTCAGTCCTCCTCCATGGCACTGGCTGGTGGGATGGGGGGGCTGGCCCTGAAGACCTCAACCCCCAGGTCCCCACGTTTGGGCCATTGGGTCTGATGATGGCCATGCACCCAGGTGAGGGTGCTCACTCTTGCTGCCCCTGTGCGGGGTCACAGAGATGCCCCCAAAGGTCCTGTCCTTCGCGTTAGGGGTTTCCTGTCCCCCAAGGCCAGGTCTGCTACTGGGCTGGGGGAAAAGGCGATTTTGCCCCATGCACAGCCCCTTGCCCCCTCCCCTCCTGCCCACGCAGGCTCCCGCTTCGCCTCCTGATGGGGTTTCAAATAAATTCACCCTTCTCCTGCTGCGCTGTGCCAGGAAGGAAAGCTGGGTGCTTGCAGAGCAGCCGGGCATCAGCTCCCCTCTGTCCCCTCATTTTTCCCACCGCTTTAGGGTCGCGGGGGGGGACACCCCCTCTGTGCTCTGTGGAGACTGATGAGGAAGGCAGGAGTGGGGGGGGACAAGGGTGACGGCACTAGGGCAGCTGTGCAACGGTCTAGGCTTGGGCATGATCTCGGTCCTGGCTGGGGGTGCAAGCTGCCCCCCCTTTTCTGCCCCTGTGCCCGGAGGGCAGGGCCTCGCCGGGGGACGGTGCCCACGGAGGGGACAGTCCTGCCGCGGCTCCGCCTGCCCACGCCCGGCTATAAGGGAGGAGGAGGAGGAGGAGGATGATGCTCCAGGCACCGGACCGGAGCGCCGAGGGCAGCCGGGGAGCGGGTGAGTGTGGACACGGCGTGGGGGGAGCGGGGAAAGGGGGCCCTTTGCTTTGGGGGACCTGTCCCCTCTCCATCTGCCCCTAGGGTGCTGGAGAAGGGCAGCGGGGTCCCAGCGCCGGGAGGTGCAGGCTGCAGTCAAGCCCCTTCTAGCTCACTTTGGGGTGGGGTGGGGGTTTCCAAGTGAGTCCCATCTTCCTGAGGGTTCCCTTGGCCACTCCCAGGGAGGGGAGCTGGGACCTCAATTGGCACCACCCTGCGCCCTATCTGCCCTGCTCTGGGGATGCTGGGGGGCAGGATGGGATCCCTGAGAGGTGGAGGAGCGATGCTGAGGCAAACCCCCAGCACCAGCGAGTGCATCCCCACATACCTCTGCTGCAGGAACCCCTGGGGACCCCGTCCCAGCCCGCAGGCAGCACCCACCCGAGCAGAGGCTGCTCCTCCAGCCCCGCTGCCAAAGGCTGTTCCTCTCCTTACCAAAGTTTCAAGCTTTTTATTCTGCTCCCCCCCCCCCCCGTTTTTTTTTTTTTTTTTTTTTTTTTAAATAAAACTANGGTTTTAAAAACAAAACTGCAGTGTTCCTGCAGAGCAGAGCAGCCCGAGTCACTCTGGTGAAAACCCTGCCCCAACGCACACGGAAATTGCTACGGAATAATAATCAGGGCTGAGAAAGTCCCACCATGTTCCCCTGCGCTGAGCTTTGTTTGCTCTGATTTATTACCACCTAACGCCAAAACTTTGGGGCTCTCCCTTCCTGGGCAGGCAGGCTTGGCACGAGCCCTGTTTCTGGAACTGCAAACACTAGTGGCCCCGCACCGTTCTTGGGATGCAGGATGTATCCCCAGGGCAAGATGCCCCAGGTCCCTCGGGCATTATGTGGGCAGCACAACATGTCTGAGCAGGCAAAAGTTGGAGGAGTTTCCTCTAACTCACTGCCAGGCCACTCGTGAAGCGAGCGTGCCCGATCTCAGAGGTGCTTAGCCAAGCTGGTAGCCACGACGGTGGTGCTGGCAGCCACAGCGGGGATGAGTTTTGGGGGTAAAGGAAGGAATTTGCTCAGTAAGGAGCTATAGGTGCAGTGTCACGCTTGGGCTGGGCCCTTTCGGGAACTGCGACTGCTTTCCTGTAACTGCCCTGGTGAGGAAGGGAACGGCGGAGAGTCCGGGCAGGGGCCCAGCTGGGCACACCCATGGGCCCGAGGGCAGGGGAACGCCGGTTGCACAAGCCTGGGTGCTGGGTGCTGCCTGTGCAGGCAGGCTGAGGGGTGCAGGCAGGCTCAGGGAGCCCAAATTGCAGTTACGGGGCTGTCAAACCCCTCTGCTCTTCAGCAAGAAACTGGCAGCAGCAGGCTAGATCCTGCACCCGGCACCGCTCCAAGCTGTCCCCTGTGGGACGCTGGCAGGACCAGGGTGCTTGGCACACCCCTGTGTAAGCATGTCCTGCTGTGAAAGGTGCTGGGTGGGCCAGCCTGGAGGGGCTGGTCATGCTGTCTTCCCTGCCTGCAAAAGCAGGAGCAGGATTGTGCTGACTTGGCAGCAGCAGCATGGAAGTTGCTCAGGACAGGATTTGGCCGGCTCCACCACTCGCCTTCCCCGGCCAAGGGTCACTGGCATCGCCTCCTCACAGGGATCCACAGCCCGAGACGGGGACAGCCCTGAGCCCCTTCCCGCAGCGGGACCCCCATCCCTACCCCTGAGCTCTGGGCTGCCGCGTCCTTCGTCTCCTGGTGATGGCTGAAGTCCTCCTCTCCTTGGCTGGAGGGTGACGGGCACTGAATCCCCATTTGGGTGTTTCACGCTGGCAGGAAACGCGGGGCAGTGTAATTAGGACAAATACCAAATAAGCGTTAATTAGACTTGGGCCTGGGCTGTGGGGGATGCTGCTGAGCACCCCAGCCCTGCAGCGATCGCACACCCAGCAGTGCCAGGAGGCATTTGAGGCTGAGCTGGTGGGTGGTTGCACCCGTCTGCCGCCGCGGCTCCTCCACACCGGCCCTGGCGCAGGGCCGTGACGTGCCGGGTCGTGCCCGAGCAAGGCATCGGGCCATGTCTCCATCGTGACCGGGCGCCTGTGTCTGAGTCCCGGCCCTCCGGTGTTGCAGGGTGCTTGCAGAGCGTAGGGCAGGCTGTGCCAGGGTTTGCAGAGCGAGAGCCGCGTGGAGCAAGGGTAAGAGCAAAGCAGTCCTGGTCCTCCCTTGGCCCCCTCCATCACCCAGCTGCTGCTGGGTGCACCGACCGGCATGCGGGCAGGGTGCCCTCCCTGGTGGGGACCCACAGCCTAGCTGGGGTGCCATGGCTTTTCCTCCTGCCCCCAGCCCTCCTCCTTGCAGCCCCGAGAGGGCTCTTGGTCCAGCTGATCCCTCCTGATGCCCTCCGAGTCCCCTGGCAGAGGAGGGGGCTCAGCCACACCTCGGTGTGCTGCCTGTGGCCCTGATCCCATGGGAGCACCAAGCACCCGATGGCAGCAGCTCTTGCTGCCCATGAACGAGAGCAGCGCTGGGAGCCCGTGTGTTAGTCGGAGAGTTTGTCCCGGCACCAGCAGCTCCACCACGTGCTCCTCAACCTACTCAAGCTGCTGGCCCTGAGTGTTTAGTTTGCCGTGGGCTTTGCTTTTTTGCCTCCTGGTTGTTCATCCCCTGGATAATGTTTGTTTTGCCTAGAATATCCCATCCCCGGGAGAGCCCGCACCCACGGCTGCCCTCAGCACCTGGCTGGACCGTGATGGCCCCGTGGCCAGTTCAGGGACACCAGGGAGGGTGTCATGGCTGGTGGCTGCAGCATCCCTGTGCTGAGCAAGAGCAGGCTGACGTTCGGGGCAGGGGTTGGGACTATTGTGACGCCCTTTCCCTTTGCTTTGCCAGCGCCATGTCTCAGCCCAAGGGCATGGTGGTCCTCGCCTACAGTGGGGGCCTCGACACCTCCTGCATCCTGGTGTGGCTGAAAGAGCAGGGCTACGATGTCATCGCCTACCTGGTGAGCCTCACAGGACCCCATCCTCGGGGGCCGGGGGTAGAGGGGGTGCTGGGCCATGGGTCTGGGGACCTGGGGTGTGTGACGGAGGTCCTGGCGTGTGCGTGGCCGTGGCGGTGACCCCGCTCTCACTGGTTAATTATTGCCCAGCCTGGGTGCTGCTCTGCTGAGCTGCCAGCCCTGTGCAGCACGGCCTGTCCCTGCCGGCAAGTGACCCTCAGCTAACGAGGGCAGCGCGTCAGGGCAGAGCCAAGGGACTTGTCGGGGGGAGGTATGGCCCAGAGGTATGCTGCCTTGGGGGGGAACCCCCCTGCCCATCCTGGGTGACCTCAAGCCCAGCCAGCACGGGCTCTGTGGTGCCTCAGTCGATGCCCCATGCCAGGCTGGGCTTTTGCTGAGTTTTGTGGTTTCATTTCAAACTGTCCTGGTTGTTTCCTCCCCCTTTCAGGCCAACATTGGGCAGAAGGAAGACTTTGAGGCAGCACGAAAGAAAGCGCTGGCACTGGGGGCCAAGAAGGTAACAGCATCCCTCCCTCCAGGCATCAAGGGGATCTGAGCTCTCCTGGCTCCCCGCCGTGGGGCTGAGACCTGGGGTCTCGCACACTCTGTGACTGGGACCACCACGGGGGGGGGTGGAGGGGGACACATGGGATGGGACAGACAGTGCCGGTGAGGAATCCCTTTTACAGACATTTTGCCCCAAAGCCTTTTAGCAACATCTAGGAAAGGGGAGATGAAGGGACCCTTCGTCACATCATCCCCAAAGCCTCAGAAGAGTGGGATCCCCCCCAGCCACCCTCCCATCACAAGACTCCCTCCATCCCGGCAGGTTTACATTGAGGACGTCAGCAAGGAGTTCGTGGAGGAGTTCATCTGGCCAGCAGTGCAGGCCAACGCTCTCTACGAGGACCGGTACCTGCTGGGCACCGCGCTGGCACGGCCCTGCATCGCCCGCAAGCTGGTGGAGATCGCCCAGAGGGAGGGAGCCCAGTACGTCGCCCACGGGGCCACCGGCAAGGTGAGGGAGGACACGTGCACCAGAGCGGGGATGGCACAGGGTGCCTGGGGGGGACCCGGTCAGTACATTGGGCAAGCTATGGGTGCTAGGAAGGGTGCACAGGGTGTTTTGTGGGTGCTCTGCAGGGTTGTGCAAAGCCCTACTATGTTTTGACACTTCCTTTTTGCTTCTGGGATTTCTGTGCCCGATTTCGGTTCCCTCTCCCTGGCGGGAAGGCTTGGGTCACCACCGAAACCCCGCTTTCGGCAGCAGCTTTCCAAAAGCTGTTATGGGCAGGGGCTGCCCGGGCCAGGATCCGGCTGGGGCTGAGCCAGCACCGCCCGAGGGGGTTCGGGGCACCCTGGGCAGGGTGCGGCGGTCCCGGTGGTCCCGGTGGTCCCTGTCCCCATCCTCGGCTGTTCCCCGTTGCCGCCGGCCGCAGGAAGGACCCTTTGCCACTAGAGGCAGCCAGAGACCGCGGAAAGGATGCTCGGAGCCAGCCCCTGCCCCGAGCGGGGGGAATCCTCCACGGGAAGTGTGCTGAGGGCGTGGGACCTGCGAGACGTGACCGTGGGCCACCCCCTGGTACCTCCAGCCCCTGCCCGGTGCAGGGACACCTGAGGCGGGGTGGTACCCTCACCAAAAGCCTCTGCAGGGCCTTTGGGTGCTGTGTGTGTGTGCCCAGGACCCACAGCTGCCCCCTTCTCCCCATCCCAGAGTGACCCAAAGTGTCCACCGTGCCCGTCTTGGCCCGGGGGCAAAGGTGAGGTGCCCACCTGGAGGGGTCTCAGTGCAAGGGGCTGGTTTTGGGGGTCCCTAGCTATGGCGGGGAACCCTGCTAGAAGGGGGATGTTGGATGCAGCCAGGGGATAGCCAAGGGGCACGCCAGCACCAGGAGAGATGGGGCAGAGGGGCAGCTGTGGGCCTGGAGGGCTTCACAGCTGAAATAACTCTTGATCCTGCTACAATGGGTTCCCCATACCCCTTCCTTGCCCATCTCACCACCCCCAGCAGCCCCCTTTTGGAAGCCCCCACTTGAGGGTGCCCTGGAGTAACGCACCCCCCCAGTGTGACAGTGTCATGTCTGTGGGGAAATACCACCAGCACCAGCCATCCCCGCTCGCAGGGGCATCCCAGGCTGCTCCCTGGGCTCTGTCCGCTCCCCAAGCCATTAAGCCGCGGGCGCAAGGCAGGGACCGACCGCGGGTAACTCGACCCGGCTGCACACCGTCCCCGGCTGCGGCGTCTTAAATGCGGGCCATCTGCGGTGTCCCCGCTGCCGGAGCAGATGGACTTGTTTTGGGCCTGTAAGGGAAATGAGTGCTTTGGTGGATGTACTCGCCTGTGTGTAATAGTCCTCAGGGATTTCCCAGCCTGGCCGTAAATGCATCCTCCAGGCCAGGGCCGAGAGGAGGGGAGGGGGGGTCCTTACGCCCCTTGGTGCTGGTGGAAAATAGGCTTTGGTGAGCACTATTCCCTGGGAAGTGCTAATAACTCCCAGGCTTGCTCCTCACCCCATCCTGACTACCTGGCCTCATTAGTGGGACCTCATCAGCATGGGCCAATTAAGATAAAAGGAGGTTCAGAGCTATTTAATTATGAGGTACTGCATCCTCTTGGTCACCGTGGTCTTCTTCCCACCTCGCCCTCTCCCTCCATGATGTCTGTGGGGAAATAATAGCCAATTCCAGGTTTCTACTAGTTCAGTTTTAAGGAGTCTCAGCCCAGGGGAGAGCATGGCTCTTGGGGGACCCCGGGGTCAGCCAGGCTCCCTCGGAGCCAGGTGAATGAGCTGCATCAGGGTTTTGAACACCTGGTGCCCAATTCTATCAGGAGCACCAGGAAAGGCAGGTTTGGGTTCAAACCAGCCATGGAAAAGGACCAGGAGTGACCCCATGGGATGGAGCCCAGGTCCTGGCATCTGTTACCTGCTCCTGCTGCCTTCTGTGCTGGGGGAACAGAGGAGATAAGTGGGCCTGCAACCTTAGGCCTTGCTTTTCCAGTGATATGACTGGGAAAATAGTTGTGACCGCTGCACAGAGAGCTTCCGTCTATGAAGTTCCTGGCAGCATCAGCCAGACGTCCCTCCTGGCTGGTGGCTCTTGCCGGGGTTTGCAAACACCCCGCTCAGCCAAGGGTCTCCCGAGCCATGGGCTGGGAGGCTTTTCCCATGAAGCGGCTTGTCCCATGTCCCGGCCGGAGCTGAGACCACAGGACATATCTCCTCTGGCTCCTGGCTGGGGGATCTTGGTCCCATCCCTGCGCAGGGAGAGCAGCCGGGAAACAGGAGGTCCTCTCCTGCCCCGGCGCAGGGTGAGCCCTCAGCATCTCCTGTTCGTGTTTCAGGGCAACGACCAGGTTCGGTTTGAGCTCACCTGCTACGCACTGTGCCCTAACATCAAGGTAAGGCACCCAAAATTGTCCCTGGGGCCCCACCGCTGGGCTCCTGGCCCCCTCCCCAGCTGGTGGGGAATTTTGTTTTAACACCGATGCGAGGGGCCATGCCTCGCTTTAACAAGCTGCCAGCTGCAGGAAGCAAGGTTTTGGCATTTGAGAGGGCTGTAATGATCCTTAATTGACCTATTTTTACCCCAAACACCATGAGGCCACGGAGGGAACAGTACCAAGGCAGCTGCCTGATAATCGATGCTGCCTGTTTCCCCCTTGCAGCCAGCACCTTGTTAGGGTCAGGGGTTTGGGTTACTCCACCCTTGCGTGGGGAGATTAAATTTTGGCTGGGGAATTGGTACCCTGTGGGTCCCAGCTCCCTGGGGCTGCCTGGAGCTGCCCAGAGCCCTCTTCTGTGGGGATCCTGGGGCGTGATGCCAAGGGGCAAAAAGGGGCTGGGGGCTGCAAGGGGGCTGGGGGCTCCTCGTCTCACGCTCCTGCTCTCCTGCCAGGTCATCGCACCGTGGAGGCTGCCCGAGTTTTACCAGCGCTTCCCTGGGCGCCGCGAGCTGATGGACTACGCCAAGGTAGGAGCCGGCACGGGGCGTCTGTGGGATGCTCGGGCATCCATGGGATGCTCAGGGCGGCTGCGGGATGCTCGCCATGGCGTTGTGGGTGGCAGCAGCAAGCTCTGCACAATATCCCTGCAGCACCATGCTGGAGCCTTCTGGTCGGGGGTTTTTTTTTTCCTCTCTTTCTTTTTTTTCCTTCCTTTTTAAAAGCCCCACGATTACCTGGCTATTAATTGCAACCTGCTTTCCAAGGAAATGGGTCCCAGCTCCCTGACTTGCATAACAGACAAAGCAAATACATTCGCCTTTCTTGTCCCTTCCTTTTTGAAGTACAAGTTGCAATAAAACATATTAGAAGTTTTGCATCAGTTTTTTACGTGCCCACCAGGGTACCTTTCTTTTTTAGCGACTTCATGGAAATGCTTGACAACTCGGCTCAATCAATCAAAAGGGAAAAGGCAGCTCTGTGCATAAACCAGAAAATTGCTTCAGTTTTTAAATAGCTGCCATCGAGGCTGCCTGGGTAATCTCTGGGAAGGCGAGGTGCGGAGCCGGAGGGATGCGGCGTGGGGCGAGGAGCCCTCCGAGCCCATTAGGGCCGCCGAGAGCGACGTGTTGAGGATTGTGTTTGCCATCTGCCGTTGTATTATGAAGGGGCAAGTTTACGAGAGCTTTCCATATGTTGCCAAACAAATTGTCAAATAGGGGAGTTATTAAGAACGCCACGGTTTTATTATATGGAAAATGGAACATGTGTTTTGGGTTTGGGGGTTTTGTTTGGGGCTGGCGTTTTTTTTGTTTGTTTGGAAGGGGGGGAAAAAAGGGAAATGAAATGGGTTTGGGGCCCTGTTCAAAGGGGAAGGGTTGAGGGTTTGTAGTACTTCTTGGTCTCTGATTGTCTTCAGCATTATAAAAAAAGGAGGGTTCTCTTCTTTTTCACGCTCAGGAGAGGGAGATGTGTGGCCAGGTCCTTTCAGCACATGGATGCACTCGGTGCTCAGGGAGTTATAACACGATGAGGTTTGGGGCTGTGTTGGTGCTGGGGCAAGCAGGGTTCTGTGCCGCCGTGGCACAGCTCTTGCTGTAGATTTGCTGCCCGGGTGCTGGAGCCAGCCTTGCTCCGACAGCTGCTTTGTCCCTGTGACCAGCCGAGGCTGAAACACCTTGATGAGCAAGGTGAAGCTCTCCTGGATGCTGCTCCAGGACCAGCCATCACCTCGGGCAGAGCCAGGCAGGACGGAGCTCATCCAGGCTGTGCCCTGAAAGCGAGACCTCTCCGCGGTCACGGCACATTTGGCCCTGGCCAGGCTGCCTGGGCTCAGCGTTTGCTGGTACGTGGGTCTGGACGCGGAGGATCCCCTTTGAAGTGATAATGTGGGGTGAGGATGGGCTGGGGAACACGGGCTTCCGCGGCTGCCGGGAGGTGGCTGAGGCAGGGAGCTGCCCGGGAAAGTAAATCAGTTGGGGCTCGCGGCTGATGATCCCGTGGGTATTTGTGTCTGAGAGATGTGTTTGTACACCCCAGGCGAGGTGAGTGTGACCGACGGCACGGGGAGAGCCCGTCAGAGGGCACAGCCTTCCCCAGCCCCGCACCGCTGAGTGCGGCCCCTCGGAGTAAACAGCTCTCAGCATTAATTGCTTGGCTTTGATTAAGTAAGGTGAAATGTCCTCTGCCAACATCCGTGAGGGCGCTGGGACAAGGACAATGAGACAGGTGCTGGTGGGAGCATGGTCAGACCCCCGGTGGTGTTGAGGTCTGTACCCCAGCCCAGTCTCCCCCCAGTATTATTCTGGGTGGGGGGTTGGGAGGCACCTGTAGCTCCATCCGTCTGAGTGATGTGACAGGGAGAGGCATCTTCTTGCTCTTTCCTGGAGAAGCCTGGTGATCCCCAGTGCTTGCACCCAGCAGGCAGCATTTTGTCCTCCGAGCAAGCCTAAGCTTGTGTTTTGAAGCCCGTGTGAAGCGTAGACGTGACCTGTCTGCTGTGCCCCATGGACAAGGTCTGCAGGCAGAAGAGCAGCCCTGCAAAGGGGCCTGGGGTGAGGAGGTGAAGGCAGCCAAGCACCCACCTCCAAAGCCTGGGATGAGGATCTTGGTGTCCCACACTGGGAGTACAGTGTGGGTGGGATGAGCAAACCAGGACCCATGAGCCTGGGGCAGTGTCCCCTGGGAGCAGGGCTGAGTTAGTCCCTCTGCAACATTAGGAGGTATCTCAGGACCTTGCTCCCACCTCAGGTGATGGGTTAATGACCACACTTTAAGAATCACAAGCATTTTCTTCCCCTCATCCCAGCAAACAAGGAGCCTCTGCTCAGCCCCTGCTCCTCTGTTCTTGGCCGAGCCCTTGGCTGACGTCCCTGCTGTGGTGAGGCTGAAATGCCAGAGCTGCCCGGCGACCTACGGGCTGTACGGAAATGCTGAGGCACGGTGGGAACCCAGAGCTGCCGCCACTGCCTCTGTCCTGGGCTCACTATGGCCATCCTGTAGCTGGAGCATCACGGCTCAGCGTGCCGGCAGGGTGGGCGACATCCCCGCTGGCTCCGGTTGTTAGCTTGCCACCATCGCCTTTCCCGCTAATTCCCCCCGCGTATTCACCTTGTCTTCACAGGCAATTTCCCCCATTGAAATGTCAGCGGATAATTGAGCGCGCCGGTGACCTTGTTAGGGAGCTGGGCTCGGCGCTGCGTGCTGCGCCAGGCAGGCAGCCGGTGCGGGGCCGTGCGTCCCCGGGCATGGTGTGCTTGGGGTGCCCGGGCTCGGGGGAATGCTGCCTGCCGTGTGTCTGCATCGCCATGTGTTTGTAGGAGGCTGCGGGGACGTGCGTTGTCCCCTCATGGCAGAGCATCAGTCCTATTTAGGCTGGAGAGCACCCTGTGGTTTTGGGGACTTCTGTCCCTGTCACCTCCACTTGATGAGGAACGCAACTGGGGGAACGCGCCATCCTGGACCTGAACCTAGAGAAAGCACACAACATCCATGCCGACTTCTCCACTGCTTGGGTTCATGGGGGGCTCTGGGGGTCCATCTCGGCTGGTGGCAGGGCTGGGGCAGCTGTTCTCCTCCCGTGTCCCTGATGTCCCTACTGAGGTGGCCCTCGTGGTGGGAGGGTCAGGGACACAGATGTCCACCTTGCTCCGTGCTGCCTTGCTGATGGCCCTGGGTTGTGCCTTTGCACTTTTGGGATTGATCCTGGCAGGAGCCAGTGCTGGTGGGGGCTGGGTCCCCCACGGGCTGGCTCAGCCCTGCTCCCCTTCTCTTGGCAGAAACACGGGATCCCGGTGCCTGTGACGCCCCAGACACCCTGGAGCATGGATGAAAACCTCATGCACATCAGGTGAGAGGCTGAGGGGGGGGCAGGGAGTTCCCACGGGGTGCCTGGGGCCCCGATCCCCCAGTTCTGCGTGGTCAGGACATCCCTTCCCACCTCTGGAGTTCCAGGCTGCCTCACCACGTGCTGGTGAAGGGTGACCCCAAAACCTCCAGTCTCCCTTTCTGCCCAGTTGTCCACATCCCACATGGCAGTGTCCATCTTCTGGGCTCTCTCAAGCCCAGCGCTCCTTGCAAGGTTGCTGCTAAAAGCTCCTGGAGACCCGTAACACTTATTTACCCTCATCCCTGTGGTGGGGCGGTGGGTGATGGGAGCGGGGGGAGTCTTTCTGGTGGGTTTTGTGGTTGCAGGTGCTGCAGTGACTTCTCTTTCCTTCCCTGCCTGCCACAGCTACGAAGCCGGGATCCTGGAGAACCCCAAGGTAATCGATCACGGCCGCCCGGCCGGCATGGCAGCCACAGGGCTGAAGGAGTCTTGTGTATTTGCAGCCTAATTGGAAATTTCACGGCGGGCCGTGTGCGGTGGGGAGGCCCTGCTGCCCGCCCCAGCCCCTCCGCCTCTCCCGGCACGTTAATTGCCGCCGGCGTGAATAGGGGAAGGGACCGTTTCAGGGTGACACCAGAGGGGACAATTTCACGGGGCAGCAATAAAGGAGCAATTAGACAGATGAGGCGCTGGTGGGAGAGTGGGGCTGGTGGTGGGTGACGGAGGTCCAGGCTGGCCCCTGCAGCTCGCCCACCCCTCCTCACTTTCCCATCTCTGCTATCAGGGGGGAAGCGGGGTAAAACCTCCCCTTGCATGGGGTGATGCTTGGAGACCCCGAGGGCACCCATGGGACCACCAGCTCCCACGCAGCTCTGGCTGCTGATGGGGCCAAGAGCCGGGTGGGTGCCACGGCCAGGCGCTGCCGGTGAGCGCGGCACAGCGCTGCGGAGGCGTGGGTCCAGCCCCGGCTGCCTCCAAACAGCTCTCGGGGTCCGGCTGCCTGCTGGCCCCTGCCTGCGCCGTTCATGCTCCAGCGGGTCGCGACGCTCGGTGGCTACTTAAACTATCCATCAGCGCTAATTAGACAATCCGGGAGAGGAGGGGGAGGCAGGCAGAGAGGGAGAGGAGCCGGCTGGAGCTCAGCAGCCTGCGGCCAGCTCGCCGTGGCTGGGCTGGCGCGTGCCTCCGGCAGGGGCGTGAGGAAGAGGAAGGTGGTGAGGGGGTCCCGCTCCCCCTTTGGTGCCCTCCGGAGGGGTGTCTGCGGGTTGGGCTTTGCAAAGCCGGGCCCTCGGAGGGTTCCTCCTCTGGGCTGACACAGGGATGGGTTTTCATGCCTCTAGCTGGGGATAGCAAGGGACTGACCCGTGCCCTTCCCGGCGCACCAATCCTGACCCACCTCTCCGCACCCAGCACCTCTCCCCTTGGGGAAGACCCCCAGTACCGAGGCTCTGCCGAGCCCACTTCCTTCCCAAAGCCAGCTTGGAAAACGGGGTCAATTCAGCAGAGAACAGAGCAGCGACCCCATCCCTGAGCATCCTCCGCCCTGACACCTCTTCCTCCGCCGGCGCCGGTCGCGGCTTCCCGGAGTGCGGTGTCACCACCGGCCCCTTCCCGGGCCCGGGAAGCAGTGCCGGGCGCCGGGGCAGGATCCGGGGTGCCAGGCACGACGGGCTCCCCTCCCCAAACCCCTGGGACCTGCCAAAGGCAGGGATTTGAAAGCAGATGGTTGAGCTATTTTCTGCCTCTGTGAGGCCCGATTGAAGGGCAATGAGGCAGCTAATGCGGAGAAAGATAGAAATTTACTTGCTTTAACTTCATATGGCACTCTGAAAGAGTTCATTCAGTCCCGGGCACAACAATATCAGCCGGATGAATAAACCATTTGCGGCATCGATAGCTCTGCATCATGGTTTACTTCATGGACCATTTGCTTCCAATTTCTTCTCTTCTTGCCCCGTTTTTCTTGCTTCTTTCTTCCCCCCTCCCTCTCTCCCTTTCCACACACTCTTCCTTTTTTTTTTTTCCCCCCTTTTTTTTTCTTTTTTTTTCTTTTTTTTTCTCTCTCCCCTTTAAAGATGACATTGCAGGACTAGCCCCCCTGCGGGGAGGGATAAATAGGAGGCATTGATACACTGCAACAAACTATTTGTCATTTGAACTGTGCTTTTAGGAGAGAGAATAAAAAGAGGACAGACTCGCACCGTAATGATGGAATGCAAGCCAAATGTCACTTTTATTTCTATTTAGTTATTTTATTTAATAGGGGTTTTCATAGTTGGCTCGGAAAATTGGAAACTACCTGACTTTGACTTCCAATGTTTAGTAAAGAGTTTTTAATACTTTCTGGTATTTTTTCCCTTCCCGCCCCCCCATCTTTCCTTTTGAACTCAAAGTTTTTCATCATCTCTCGCGGGTTCGTCTAGTTAATAAGTGTGATCAGGGCTAGGAAAGGCCAGACGATGTAAAATTGAAATCCCCAGCCCGTGTAATTTGCGTGTGTGCGCGCACGGAGGGCACGGGGGAGGCGTGTGTGCAAGTGCCTCTTGTTTAAAACAAGGGAAAGGGGCAAAAATGAGATAAAATGGGAACCTGAGGGTGATTTTGGTGGAACGTGCTGGGGTAGCTGTGTCTGTATTCCCAGGATTCGGCTGTGGCTGCTGCCGGGATGTGTGTCCCAGGGTTTGGGGCAAGGCAAAGGGGGTCCCTCTGGCATGGAGGGGATGACAGGGATGCTCAGAGCCAGGCGGCTGCCCTCGGGTGCTGGCCGTGATTGGGCTTTGCTATTTGTTGGTCAAAAAAAAAAACACAAAAAAAGACAAAGAATGAAGTTTTCACTAAAAGGTTTATTCCCCATCTTTAAAAATTTTAGATGAAAACTTCTGCAGAGAAATGAATTTTCCCTTAAAAAAAGCTTAATTTTTTTTAAGCAATCTCTTTTGTTTGTTTGTGGTTTGTTTTTTTTTTAAACTTGTTTTCTCCTTTGTCATCTTTTCCTTGCTGGAAAGGAGGCGTGAGGACAAGCAAGCAGGAGAAAAGTTGTACTTGAAAAAGGAGAGGAGAAGCAGTGGGAGCACGGGCCAGGCTGGGCGGGTGGTGCAGGCAGAGCCCTGGCTGCAGGCAGGATGCCGCTGCCCGGGGATGCCCAGAGCCCCAGCTCTCAACAGCCGGGTTTTGGGTGGAAATACCAGTTTATCACCCCTTAAAACATCGGCAGGAGAGGCTCGGTTTGGAGAAACTCCACCCGAGCTACTTGCACAGAGGGTTTTAGGTTGCTAGGACTCAGCTGGCGGCTCCCGTGCAGCGTTCCCCGCGGTGTCGGCCAAGGACAGCTTTGGCCCAGCCCCGCTCTGCCCTTCTCCTGCTCGGTGCTCCCCGCCTTTCCACCGCTCCGTGCCTCAGTTTCCCTCCCCTCTGCCTCCCAGAGCCACGGCTGGGCATCCCTTTAGAGACAGGAGTTTGCAAACGCTGATCCGAAAGCGCGTTGGGGCCAGCGCGCACAGCCGCTTCCTGCGTGAGTGCCGAGGGGGCACGCCAAATTGCGAAGTATTTGCTCTCTGGGACGGAAAGCTTTTTTTTATTTTGTTATATTTCACCCCCCCCCCCCCGTCTTCTGGCACGCGCTTCAATTGCAGCAATTCATCATTGGCGCCCGAGCCTCCGGTGGCCCGGCTCTGACGGAGATAAGATGCCTCTTTCCTATAAATCTAGAAAAAAAAAAGAAAAATATACATAAAGGTTGATGTGCTCTGAAATGGGTTTTTGCTTTGTTCCTCTATTTTCCCCTGTGTGTATTAACCCCGGGGACACCATGAAAGAGCCGGTGCGCCTGGAGCACCTGCTGGGGTCAGGCATCCTCATTAGTTTTTTCGGTCAGCGCCGAATAAGCCCGGCCGTGGCGCGGGGACGTGCGGGTGCCCGCCCTGCCGCTCGCTGCCATCGTCCCGCTTTTCCCTGCCTGACTTGCTTCTCCGCAGCCATCCCGCCTCCAGCTGTGGGGGCGTCGGAGGAAAAGATGAGATCAAGTTGAGGGGAAAAATTGGCTGATTCCTCCAACCCCTTTGTTCCAGGGGCCCCGGTAAGCACTGGTGCTGTGCCGTGCCGTGCCGGCCCCGCGCTTTGGGATGGGGGATGCGCGCCGGGGTTGGCAGTGCCAATGCCACTGACTTTCCCCTCTTTTCTTCCCCAGAATCAGGCCCCCCCCGGGCTCTACACGAAGACCCGCGATCCGGCCACCTCTCCCGACACCCCGGACGTGCTGGAGATCGAGTTTGAGCGGGGTAAGCAGCTCCTCGCAGCCGGCCCCTCGTGCCTCTGCCCCCCCCGAAGCTGAACCCCGCTCCCTGGCCAGGACCGGGGGCTGCCGGGAGCATTCCCGGGGTGGGGGCAGGTGGGGTGAGCCCCGACTCGTGGTGTCAGGGCTTGGGATGGTGCTTGCAGCAATGTAGGGCTCTTCGAGGTGTGCAGGGGGTCTGGGTATGTTTTGGGGAGTTTGCTGGAACCCCCTGAGAGCAGAGAGGGGTCCGAGCCCCCGCCCCAGCTATCCTGCAGCGGGCACGGGGTCCGTCTCCTGTAGGGTGGCACACGGGTGGCCCCGGCCGCTGTCACAGCTGGGGATGCTCCAGCAGGATTTGGCCAGTGGTGCTGTCAGTGCCACATGAAGGAGACGGGGACACCCCGTTCCATCCCTGGGGACACGTGGCAGGGCCCAGCACCGGAGCTGTCACCCAGCGAGGGGACACAGGACGGCATCTCCCACCTCCGCCAACCATGGGCATCCCAGTGCCACCATCCATCCTGGCAGCAGCAACGAGCCCAGCCCGGGCTGGGGACACCCCGCTCAGAGGGGGCACCCCCCCACCGCTGTCCCCCCCCACCGCCAGCATCCCTGCTCCATTATAACCATCCCCCTGCAAGGAGCAGCCCCCCTCCCAGCAGCTCATTCAGCCCCTAGTTAATTTATTTGAAGTTTTAATCTAATTATTAACTATTTTAAAGGCTAAGCAGCTTTCGCCAACAACGGCCCTGACAACGTCGGCTCTCCGCCGAGCGGACCCCGGCCAATACCCCGGCGGAGGATGCGAATAGAAAGAGCCGGGGCGAGGGGAGGGCGCGGAAGGGGGGGAACCCCGCGCTGAGAAGCAGCTTAAGGTTCATTATTGCCGCGAGTTACATTTAATAGCAATTTACAACTGAGTTTATAAACCCCTGGAAAATAGGGGGTTTGGG
>VXBL01004423.1:512772-556672 GCA_013400195.1 Aramus guarauna
GCTGAGGCGGAGCACGGAGCCGCAGTGAGGGGTAGGGCCGCGGCCCCGATGCCCCTCTGCCGGGAGGCCGGGGCCGGCGGCTCCTCTCGGCGGCCCCGGGGGCTGTCCCCTGCGGGGGGCGGTGGCTCCGGGGGGAGGGGCAGGCCCGGGGGGGGTGGGGGGACGCGGCGGGGCTCTCTGACAGACCCCTCCAGCGCGGGTCGCGGCCGGGGCTTGTGACACGGCAAAAGCGCTGCTCTGCGGGGCGGGCGGCGGTCCGCAGCCTGCGGGAGCTCTCGTCTGGGAAGCTGTCGTCTTGCACTTTGCAATGGGTGGGTGTGAGCTTAATGTTAATTCGGTTTTTTTTAAGCGAGGCCTTAATTGCGCGTTAGGCTTAATCAATAGAAGCCCTGGCAGACGGGGAGCTTTGCATTCCCTCCTGGGAGAAAGAGAGGGAGCGGGGAGTGAAGTGCTCCCCGAAGGAATCTCTGAGCTTACACAGCACTAAAATGGAAACTTTCAGTAAAAGCGCCCAGACCTGCAGAAACCAAAACCCTTGTCTTCAGTACAGGATATTCCAAGTGTTTGTGTGTTTCTCGGTTTGTGGAAAGTGGATCCAGAAAGAAGAAGCTGCTGCTCGCAGTGCAGGTTTTGTGACAGTTCATCACATCTCTTGTTCCATGTCTGTCACAAGTGTTCAGTCCACCTCTGAACAGGTTGCGCTTTACTTGCATTTAGTAACTGTACCTTAACGAGATGTTATACAGCTGAGTACCAGGACCGCAGCCCAACTGGCACTTGAAGACCCTGACTTTATTCTTTCCAATGTTACAGGCCAGGTGGGAGAAATCTCCTTCTGTTGCCCAGACTTGCTTTTCTCATTTTCCCTGAGAAACTTCTGAAGAAACTAAGCTGGACCCTAAGACCTTTCAAGCAATCAGTCTCACGGAACTTAAGTCGCTTACCATCGCTCACGGCTCACTCGTGAATCAGTACGGCAGCAAGTCTGCGTTCTCTGCGGTCTTCAGGGACCAGTACAGAGGCGCTCGCTGTTCTAGACGAACACCCCGCACCTTCCCAGAGGAGATCACGGGCTAGCCTGCTCTTCGGTCGTTCATTTCTTTCTCAGCAGAAGTATTGCAGTAGGCAAGCTACATGTTAGCTGTCTCCTGGATGAGGCCACGCGCCACTTTTTTCAGTGGCTAACAAAGCGCTGTGACCTTGGTGGTATGTGATGTCTGAAGGCTTCGCTGGTAGCCCAGGGTTATCTACGTGATGCAGTTAAATTGAGAGGTGTTGTGGCTGTGTTTGTCTTGACCTGGTCATCTGTTCCCAAACGCCTCTCATTGCACAAACATTTTCTTGAATATCTGATAATATTATTGCCTGCTAAGAGTTGAATAATCTTTGAATAACCCATTTATGTAGAAGATGATAATTATTTGCTGGTCAGTTGCAGCTTGTTGAAACTGTTTTGGGAGTCTGTTGAAAGTGCTGCGCTGTGTACTACTCTTCTGGTCTGTAACAGGTTAAATGTGAAAGTGGGATGCTCCAGACGGTGTTAGGCTAAAACATTGCGCTAACAGAAAAGCAGTTTGGATCTGTGTTGCGTAGTTGCTGTCATCATGTTTGTAGGGTGAATCGGTGAGGCCCCCTAACCCACACGTGAAGGAGATGGAATATTAAATAATTCTGTACCTAGCTATGTTCACTTACTCCCATGTTGCCGAATGCATTTGGTTTCCATGAGCCTACAGCTTAAGTTAGTCTGAACTGGAAGATTTCAAAATCTTCCAAGCTGCCAACTTCAGGTCAGGCGCTGCAGCGTAGCAACCTTCCTGCTATCTTTCATGCTGGAAACAAGTGTGTTGAGAAATGTGTGCTCTGCACGTGTTCGTGGGAGCGCAGTGGCCTACATTTTTGTGCAGTGAGTTATATGCTGCCTGTTGAATGTGATTATTTTTTTTTTCCCCACTAGTATTTGTGGGATGACAGGAATTGTTGGCAAGTGCTAAAATATTTCCCCCCTGTATAAGTATTTGATTTAATCTAGTTCCGAAGAGGCTTTGTAAGGGAGTAGGTAGCCTTTTCCCGTACAGAACAGCAGGACTAAATTGTTACTAGTGACTTGTTACCAAATGTGAATGAAGATGGTCTTAATTGCTCAGTGGATGGATGCTTACCTCACCACCCAAGCAATATGTGATGGAACTTCCTGGCTGAGAATCAGGTGGGATGTAAAGGCAGTGACATCTCACACTTCTCTGGAGGCAAAGGCAGAGCTTTCACCAAGTGTGTTTAATGTTGTATTTGCCTGAACTATACTGATCTGGTACATCGATGTCAGCTTTTGTTCTGTTTCTAGCCAATGCCATAGCCTTTTCTGAGTATTGCTTTTGCTTTAAGAGGATGAGGGAACAGAAAAAAAAATCAGTCATAGTTCTTGCATTGTGGGTTGATGTGGCATCCCTGGCTTGACATTTGAACTCTGAGTTTAATCTTACACTTAAGACTAGTAATCAAATTTACTAAATTCAGTTCTCATGAGAGCCATAACACTAAAATTGGGCTGTGGAATACAGTGCTTAGTTATTAATAACTAAATAATTTAGGACAGGGAGGACTTTCCTCATCAATCACAGTAACTGCATTCCTCAAAGTCACTGGGATGCAAGATGATGTAAGAGTAAGAAATCTGGAATACCTCTGAAATAAATGACTTGTACAGTGCTTTCAATGTTTGTGCTGGGCTTGCTCAGATTTTTTTTGTGGACTGTTAAATATTTGAGATGTATCAAAAATTTTCAAGTGAATGGTGGGACTTTGAGATGGTCTGTCCTGCATTTTCTGCACCATGTCTCAAGTGAGTGGATTAGTCTGTGGGTTGTAGGTGGTGACTGATCTGTCCATTGAAGCGGCTGTTCCTAGGCAGGGTGGGTTTTCTTCTGTGGCATTGTTGGGTGGAGAGGGAGGATGTTTGCTCCCCTTTTGAGTAATGGGATCAGAAAATAAGCAGAGCTGTCTGTACTTTGGACAAAAATGGATTTCTATCAGACTGTCCTTGAGTCTTGTTTTTATCGACAAGTCAGCGTCTCGCTTGGTTCTTACCCTCTCCTGTTCTCCCCGGTAGTCTCATTTTCAGTACAACACGTGTTTGTAGCACTTCTTCCCTCTTCATACATGTGCTATTCTTCTTGTGACCTGCCATATGTACAGTCTGAATCCGAATTTCTAGGAATGCTATGAAGAGGAAAGGCTGTGGCTTGGTAAGCCTGTAGCATGACATCTTGGGTACCTTGGAAGTGGATGAATATCCTGAGACTTATCGATAGTCAACAGGCTGTGTGTTTAAAATCCGTTTCTGTTATCAGGCTCTAACTTCTTATTTCTGTGGGGATGGAGGGGTCTTAAGACTTAGGTTTCCTTATCCTCCTGCAGAGTACTTTTTCAGATCATAATCAAATAGATTTAGGGCTTTGCAGTTACTCTAGTATTTAGGAAAACCACCTGTGACATGAAACTTAAATGGTTGTGTATGGTTTCACTGCTTCCTACAAAGCTCTGGAGAAACGGCTGTCATGCAAACTCAAATATTCTGCTCAATGACTAGGAAGAGTAGCAGAAACACTAGAATTATCTGAAGGGTCAGATGACAGCGCCTTATTGTTTTATACCTTGCTAATACCTAGAATTGGCAATTTTATTGGTGGCTGGTTTTTTGCAGGGCAGCACAGTGAGATTCTTCCCAGAAGCTAGGCTCTTTCTCTTGAAAGCTGAATTCTGCAGACATTGGCATTTGAGTCCTGCTGTGCCTCGCAAAGAAATTTCGTATTTAGAAGCATTTTGGTATTGCACCATTGTTAAAGGGTGCTAAAGGTATAGGAGGACAGAAGTGCAAGGTGTAGGAAAACATGTATCCCTCACACAACTTTGTGGGTTAATTTGTTTGTTTTTCTTGGCTTTACCATTACAATTTGTAGCTCATGTTTGTGCTATGTCCTTTAAAGTTTTTATTGGAGAGCTTTGTTTTGGGGAAATTGGGTGCAGAAGCAGTTCTGTGGTGGTAATGCTTTTTCCAGTATATTTCAGAGCTTAGTAAAATGGATGTGTTGGGTTTAGGGGAAAAAAAAAAAAAAAAAGACTGGCATACAGCGGGACAAAAGCAGTGGCTAGCAGTACGTTACTCAAGGTCATTTAGTCAGATAAGGGCTAGGTCTGCTTACTTTTGCTATGTTCTAACTTTTGTGCTTATCTCCCTGCTGAACCTGTAGTAAAAACTGAGGTTCTCATTTGAAGTTGAACAGAAGTTAAAATGCATTTTAACTGCTACATCTACTTTAAAAGCTCAACTCCTAATTTTGCAGGGTATTTTTTCCTGCTGTTGTGAGTTGGTGTGTTGTCTGCGTGTAATCCGGTGGCAGCTGGAGGCTTTAGAGATAAGGGTGCAAGTTTAAATAAAGGAGGGGGGAAGAAAAAAAAAAAGATTAAAATATCCCAAAAGCTAATAATGTAAAAATTGCTTTGACTCTCTTATTTTGCCCTTTACTTGGAGGGTTCTGTTCCAGGACGTTAATTGTGCGCCAGCCTTCAGTAGGGGTTTGCAAAACTCTCGCGCTCTGGGAGCAGACGGTGACCTGTTCATGCGCACCTTTGTGCTTCATGCTAGCTTCCTTTTGTAGGCCAGCTTCTGCTATCCACAGGCTATTTTTTTCTTTCCCTTGAGTGTGTGGTATGTGATTTCAGCTCCAAACTATCAGCTAGCAGTTTCCACAACTTACAAATTTTTTCAAGTAAATAACTAGTGACAGAAGGAGAGTTCATAAGGGACATGTTAAAATCAAATGTTCCAAAACATGCCAGGGTAAGTTATACCTGACACTGTTTCTTTTGGCATACATTTGTAAGTTATTATGTGAAAGCTGTTAATAGATTGTTACAAAATATATTTTTTAATGTATTTTTCACCATTGAAGTAGGAAACATTTATTCTCTTTGTACCTTCGTTAAAGTCCTCTGCATCCCAAAGGTGAGGGGAAAGCACGTAGGCACAGGGCTGGAACCGTGGATGCAGTACAGTTTTAAACAAAAAAGCAAGGCGTCACCTGGCACTCCCTCCTATGGAGTGGAGAAGGGATAGTCTGTGTTAATGCTTTCAGAATCAGGTTTCTATGGGCTTACTAGTTTTTGAAGATGTTGATACACAAGGTGCTTGTCATCAAAGCTTCATTATGTGATCACTGTGCTAGTCCTGCAGGAAAACTTTAGTCTCTAGCTCCTGGCATTTCTGACAGTTTCTAAAAGGGGATGGGAAAGAACGGACTATGAGAAGAAAATGGTCAAAACTTGGACCCCTTTTCATACAAGGCATTGAAGAGAATGTTTTCTATTCTCTTTCTAAAAGCAGTGCCCTCAATCTTTCAAGATTATTTCAAATGGCTTTTTTTTTCAGTACCCTGTGGTTCTGAATCTCGGGCAGTTTATTCCACTGCAGCAGCCAATACTGTCAACAACCAAAGTCACTGTAGATGTCTTTCTGTTGCAGTAAAACTCAAATTTTAGAAATGCCTTTAGTTATCTTTGTCATTTGCCCTTGTCTTCATTTAAAACACATCTGTGTAAAATGCCCTTTTATCTGTTCCTGTTGCTTATTTTCTGGTGAAATCCCAGTTATAATAGAGTGAGATCAGACTCCTAGTAAGGATCCTATTCAATGATTTTCTTTTTGCTGGAAAAGGAAGTAGACACTGTAGAATATACCGTCCTTTATATTTGTTCTGTAACTACTTTGTTCTGCACTTGCTTATTATAGCCAAGTACTTTATGTAGGCAAGGGGTGCTGTGAGACTGCAGCTTGCATGTCCCTGAAGTGGGGATTAACTTGGGTGCAGCACTGAAGTAATGCACCTGTACGTTTCTAGAGTGGGTTTACATCAGTTAGCTTGGAGGGCAGGTGAAAGAGCCCGCTTCTGTCGGCATCCATCTGTATAGATGTCTCCCAAATGTCATTAGAGATGAGCTTAACTTCTCATTTTTATTAAGTGGTGGTTAGGTGTCTTTCTCACCTGCTTTAGTTGCTTACCTGTGATGCTTGACTGTCTTCTCTTTCCTGTAAATATCCTCCTTGCACCCTGGCTTGGCAGGGAGTGGCTGTTACCCCTCTGTAAGGGGAGAAGCAGAGACATGGGCAGTGTTAGTGGTGTTCCTGCTGTATTGACTGCTGCTGGAAATTGAAATTAATTTTGGGCTAAAAGTTTGCCCACTGCCTTATTCTTCGTACAGTAAACACAGGGTGTTTACTTTGACGAGGAATTCCCAAACCTGTCCTTCTGCTGTGTATTTTCACATTCTTCTCCCTCCACGCCCCCCACTAATGTGCGAGTATGCCTTTCTGTCTGGATATGCACCGACGTAGGAGGAAGCATGTGTCCTCCTATATGGCCGTGGTGGTGGCAGGTCCTCCAGGACAAAGTTGGTGAGGTAGTTTGAGCTCTTTTTGCAAGATTTACCTTGTCAGCTGTCCATAGAGTGAACAAACCTGAATATAATGTTCCAGGGAATAAATACCTTCTTAGGCTCAGGAAGAGGAACTGGGTAAATGCCATCTTAATTAAGCAAATATTGAAAGCAAGCAGATAATTGTTTACTTTACAATTGAAGCACTCCTGTCTTGGAACTGATATAAAGCTACCTATATAGTAAGTAGCTGAGAGAAGATTGGACTGGGGTAAATTGCCTTACTGGAAGAAAGAGTGTTTGGCTGTGGTGGCTGAAACTTCACGTATGCTAATCATGCTTTTATCCCCTGTTTATATAGATTGCTGCTAAAATTGGAGATATTCCTCACTTGAATAATTCTACAACACTTGTGGACCCATCAGTCTACGGTTATGGAGTGCAGAAACGGCCCCTGGATGATGGAGGTAAGCTGGCTATGATTAGTCAATCTTGTGGATGCAGCTCCTGAAATTCATCTGTGGAGGCAGTTGTCTGCTTTAAGGACAGAAATCAATGCATCTTTTTGTGTATGGAAGTTTTATACAAGATTCCCTGTGCTCTTAAGCCTTATCTAGATAGCACAGGGCTCCTGGGCATTAGTATTATTAATGTGAAGCAATTCTTTCTTAGTTCATGAACTTGGGGAGTTACCAAACAAATGCTGTAATTTAAATTTTGTTCTGTGGTAGTTGGTGGAGGGAGGAGGATATGCTTATTGGAACTGTGCTGGAGCCCATGTATAGAGTACTGGATGTATATAGTAAAGCCGTTCTTCCCTGACAACCCTTATTTTCTGAGAGCAGGCAGTGTTTAGGGACAGTATTACATGTGTTCCTTCCCATGTGTAGCTGTGGTCACAGCACAGTAGTTGAGTCACTGTAAAGAGTTCTGAATGCTTTGTACATTAATTTTAAGGAGAAAACGTATCGATGTAAGTTGATGCAAGTTGAAAGGAAACTTCCAGTATTAGGCTTAGCTTTTTTTTATAATTATGCTTTGAGAATTCTTAAATCTCTGAAGCGTTTAACACAGGCCACAGGCAAAGAGTAATTTACTGGATGGTAACTGTAATGAGTTAATGTTGCATGGAGTGTTACAATTTTAAAATAGTTTATTAGTTTCTTATCTTTGGCAGGAGCAACAAAAATGCTGGAACAGGTGTTTTCCTTTTTCCAAGTCTAATGATGTGCACTTTTACAAGAAGCGTTTATGTTTATATTATCTGCTGCCGTATAGATGCAAAGAGCATGCCTTTTCCTGTAGTTGGTTAGAAAAAAAAAAAGTGTCTATGTCTTCCTTTTCATTTTTCCTCTAGTATTTTACTGACACAGGTAGCCCTGCAGGATGATTCTCTCTGCCACAGATCTGTTCAGGAGTACTGAGGAGATAAGCAAAGCTGCTACCTAGCACTTCATTTAGAAAATATTTTTTTCTGTCTGATACAAAGGCTGAAAATACTGCACGTCTGCTTCTCATTCTGAAAAAAATGTGCTGGAGCACAGGGAGAAGTTTCTTTCATGTGGAGCCTCTGGCTTGCTATCATTACTGTTTTCTGAACACATGCCACAACCCACTTTGTTTTCTGGTCTTGGCTCTATTTGAGCAAGAGGTTGCTGCTCCTTTGGTTTGGTGTTTTAGGAAAGACTGGGTTTATCTGGGTGAGCCCCTGCGCCTTCTATCTTGGACGGGAGCATCACTATGTCTATGAGAAGGCAGAGGCCCGGTATTACTGGTCTGTGTTGGTTTCTGTATAGGAAGGTGCTCGGCTGTCAAGCAGGCTGTTCAGCATTGAAGAATGCTGAACAACTTTGAGCTGTGTCTGAATAGCTTAGATAAGTAGCTATAAGTGACAAAGAATAAAAGTAGCCTTCTAGGAACTAGTCATTCACAACATTAGTCCTGCCTATTTATTTTATTGATTCATCAGGCTGAACCAAGAAATCTGACCTCTTGACAAAATGTTTTTTATGAGCTTTTAACATGTGAAATGGTCGTAGTGCTTAATGACAGCACAAGTTAGACTTTGTACTTTAACTTTTACTGGTGAGCCCTGTTACTTGCTGAGCCTTGTTTGTGTTGACACAAACCATGTCAATACAGTTGCAGTCTAGGCTATAAATGTATGTTACTGCTGGTTTCTTGTGTTGTGATAGGTAACTCCATGGAGCAGGTATCGTTCCTGGGAGAGTCTTCCAGAGTGGCTGTACTCCTGACTCCCATCTTGGCAGTAGTTCTGCTGATGTGAAGACCCACGGGTGTTTGCTCACCCTTGTAGTTCAACACTGGGCCTTGTCTAAAGTAGCTCCAGTGTTGTATTTGCCCTTGGTTGTTCATATACATCTGTAGGTTTTATAACTCTGTCCAACTCCCTTCCCAAAAATCTGATCTGTGAGATCTTAGAGGAGAAGAGAAATTATGGCAGTAGTATTTTAAAGGGCTGGAATTTCACAAGGAAACAGGAATTGTCAGGGTAGGAGCAAGGGTTATAATCACTTCTTTCAGCTTTGATTATCTTGGGTTTTATTTCTAATGGCATTAGTAAGCCCTGTACTGCAAGACAATTGTGTGACGAGTTCCCCACCTAACCGCGTAATCACCCTGCTCTGCAAGCCCAGAACTGCAGTTCTGGCAAAGGAACTCCGGAAGCCGCAAGTGCTTCTTGCTCTGTGTTTCTTTGTGGTATGATCCACACCTTAGTCTTAGGCTACCTGCTCTTGCTGCCATAGCATTAGAAGTCTGTAACGCAGCTTTAGCTTTAAGCATCTGGAAGATGGCAGTTGCTTTTAATAGGGCACTTAAGTTAGGAAAACATTTCCCATTTGGATGGTCTCTTAGTCCTCTGTTAGCTGCAAACAAGGAGTGTCGGGATTGCATGCCCACACTTTTCTCAGTTTTCTGCTTGTCTGTGAACCACAGTTTGGAGACGTTGTCAAGAAGTGATTATTTATATTGTTATGCATGCTCTAGAAATTTTATACTGCGGGGGTTTGGATACATTGTGCTGCTCTGGATAGCTTGGAAACAAATCTGGTGGTAAATCTTTTGATTGTTTACCTCTGTATACTGCGTGGTCATGGCTGAGTGCAGTTCTCGCTGCTTCCTTAGCCCCATGTAGCTGTTAGAAAATTACTTTTGTTCCTAATACACCTGAAAAAATTGGGTCCAAAGGAGGTATTTAAGGTGACAGGAGAAGTGCATGTCTTTCAGGAAAATCTAATTCTGCCTGTCCATTTTTGTAAACAGCTGCTGGCATGCCTGATTGATGTCAGCTTAGGAAGTGGTCTTAAGACAGGGTGACAGTGCCCTGGTCAAAACAAATTCAGCTGCTTTTAGAGCATTTCCAGGAAAAATAGATTTGTCATAGTATTAGAAACCAGAATGTGTGAGTGCCTTTTGCACTTCCCGTAACGTAACCTTCATCTGAAATGAAGCGCTGCTAGGATTGGCGCTGGTGACCTGGCCGATTGGTATTAGATGGAGCTTGATTATTTCTCTTTTCCCTGGCTTCGTTATTTCCCCTTTCTGGAAACAACTTTAAAGTAATTCTGCAAATAGCTATAGTGCAGGGAGGAGAGCAGGTTTATTTGTACTGCTTGCAGGAAGTCGTAGTCAGGATTTATGTGGCCACTTGCAGCGGTTAATGTTTCTCAGGGAATGTGAGCACTAGAGATGGGGTTAGCTCTGAGCTGCAGAGAGACCTGGTGGCATCTTGCTTGTTGCTCGCTGCTGAGGATAGATCCCAGCCCTCCTGTTAATGGCCAACGGCTGCTCCTGGCCTCCGTTCTAATTAATGGGTCCCTCTAATTACCAGCACAATTTAATAAGTTTATTTAATGTGAAAGAATCCTTTAAGAAACAGCCTCCTTTTGTTCAAAGGAAGCAGGGATCTAGTCTGCTGGAAACGTTAGCCTTTGTTTGCCCTGATTTGGGCTGCTTTGAAGAAGTTTCCGGTGATATACATAGGGTTAAGCAGCAGTGTTGCTGCTGAAGGCTGGGGCATCCTTTGAGTCTGGGGAAACAAAGATGAGAGACCTTGGAGAATCGTCACACCCCTCTCTCTCCACCCTGTGTCTTCCCCAAGCTTCTGTGGTGCATCCAGATACGAAGATGGCCTGTTTTGGTGTAATAAAACTTGATTGTAGTAGAGCCGAGGGGTTCAAACACAACATGATCCTGTTGTACAGAATACTTTATCTTTTGCTCCAACATTTTTTCAGTGAAAAATAACGATGGGTAGAAGAAAATCTTATCCCTCTCTTACTGCTGCTGAAAGTTAGTAGTGATGATCCTTTACAGGTCTGTAGCAGCAATAGGACCAGGGCAAAAGCGCAGATCTCTTGACAAAAGGTTTAGTGTAGTACGCCAGTGTTCTTCAAAATTGCAACTTTACAGATCACCTTTTTTTTTTTTAAAGCAATCCAGTTTAAGGGAGGGGAAAAAAGCCTATAAAGATTTGCAGTGAAGGCAGACGTGAACATTATTAGGCTATGACCATTTAATTAAAGAAAAACCTGATAATATTTAATGATGAAGAATTAGGTTAACTAATGTCTTCCTTGTAGCTTTCTAAAATTCATGATGATCCCATTCTGGTTCAAAAGTATGAAATGCAGCCCTGTTCCACTGCTCTCCAAGAGATGTGTCGTTCTGATTTTATTCTAGCCATGAAGATATTCTTGACGAGATTCTATATTCCCATCATGCACATTAATTTAGTGGGAGGCACTGCTCTGTTTTATGGGGTGGAAAAAAAAATACGCATTTGTTTTGAGTGTCTGTTAGGTAGAATTCAGTTAAGGTGAAGCCTAAAGCAGAGTGAAGAGTTATCAACCAGCAGGTGCCATTAATAGGAAATTGTGCTGATTTTATTCAGTATTTTCCCTTATTTGCAGTAAAATGACTGCAGTTACAGTTAAATTGTACTCAATAGATGTAAAAGGGGAAATATGTACGTGGCTTGTCAGAGTTCAGCCCCGTCCCTGGTGTGAAGAGGGAGATGGTGGAACAGAACATCAGCTTTCAGTACTGCAGGGAGCATGGTCTGCCCCAGCCCTTCCTCTCTATTAGTCCCTGTCTTTCAGAGCAAAATGGGCATGTTGGAGACAGAACAGACCTTTGGGTTGCTGGAACCAGGAGCCACGTTGTTTCTTTTGCCACCCAAAACCAGAGAAAAATCATAACTGACTTCAAGTAAATCACTGCAGTTCTCTCCATCTGCCTTCCATCTCAGCTCCTGGAGAGGTTGTCTGTGAAATGTGGAAGGAATGATTTTGCACATAAGTTATTGTAGCTTATTTTTTTTTAAGTAACTTATACAATAAATGTACAGTAAGGCTCATACCTATCTGCCTGGGATGGTGAATGGCTTACTATGTGTAGTGCTTGGAATGGCTTGGAGACATCATGTTACATACATCTAAAGCATTATTTCCCTGACTGATTTAACTTCTTGTGCTTCTACAGTTTTCCCCTAAGAAGTTGTCTTTTTCAAGTGTAGGATTGTGTTACAAAATGAAGGCTCTTCCATTCCTTGAGTGAACTTCAGGAGTTGATTATAGGATGTGTATCTGTCTCATAATTTGTGGGCAGCGGTTGCAGTAGAACAGACTGCTATGAGAGCTGTTATGGTGAATTGAGATGTGAAGTGGATATTTAAATACAGCCTTGTAATGTTAAGACCACTCTTTCTGGCATCTTGGGATAACGAGTGGCCTGGTCCGTGGCAAGGGCGATCCCATACTATGGCAATAGCCACCGAACCTATTGCGTATAGTAAAAATATTCGGAGCGTGGTTTGTGGCAAGATGGCAAGATTCTGAATTTGGTTGTATTTGCTCAACTCTGCAGTAGTAGCTTATCAGCTACAGCAAATATTCCCCATTACATCACCCGACTTTTTCAACTGCAGTATTGATAGTTATCAAATTAGAGCTTTTTATATTCAGGGTGAGAATATGCAAAGACAAATCTAATGGAGTCAATAACGCAGCAGTTGTCTTATCACTGAGCTGGGGAGAGTAATAAAATATATATGCTGTCGATATTTTGGTCCTGAACTGTTATGAAGATATTGACACGCAGCAGAAATACAGTATTGACTCTCCTTGTCTATTTTATTTGAGTAAAGTGTTTGGCCACAAACTTTATGCATTTTTCTACCAGATTTAGAGTGTGTGGGATGCATCCGCTTTCTCACCCTGCCAGCTGATTGCCAATTTATTTCAGGTCAAAGAATGTGCAGGTTGCTGCAAGGTAGTTTGAAACAGCATCTTTATTATCACAGCTCACATATTGGCCGGTTTCATTTGTTTCGCTGCTTGTGCCCTCCAGGCATGCAATATAATCTTTCAACTCGTTGTTAGGACCAAATGGTCTGTTTTTTAGCTGGTTTGCTGCAGGCAAAGTCCAGTAGGAAGCCCAGCAGGGCATGTGTTCCCACTTTGCATGAGTTGGTCTAATGATATTTTCTCCATTAACATTTGGAAGGAAGAAAGATCNTGTGGTTTTGTTTTGTTTTTAAAGAGAATACTGTTTGGGTGCCACAAGGTTACTTAACAGACCTATTCCTTTAACAGGTCTCCGTGTAAGTGGGCTCCATGGAGCACAGATAAGAGACACAGAGAGAAGTATGTGCAAGTGATCTTCAATGCTTTTTGCCTAGATTAAATCTAAGTCTGCTCAGTTGTTTTTGTTTTTTTTTTAATACATAGCATTCTGTTTGAAATGTCTCTTCTCTCCCTTCCCTCCCCCCACTTTTTTTCTGTCTTTTTTTTTTTTTTTTTTTTTTTTTTTTTTTTTTTTTACTACTTTGGGCTTAATTTGGGAAGGGGGGGGGTTAGTTGCAGGGATTTGGATTTGGGCAGGCAGGATTTTCTCCCATGACTCTCAGCATGGGGAGACGCAGATCAATTCCCTATCCTGTGTTCAGCTGGACACTGGGTTATGGTGTGTGTTGATCAAGAAATCCCCTCCTGTTTTGTACTGCATAACGCATTCATTTCAGCCACTGAACCTAAATTACTGTTTTGCTTTTCTTTCTTTTTTTGATGAAATGGTAAGAACTCTTTTTCTATAGGGATGAAGTTAGTTTATCCGTGCTAATGCTTTGATTTTTTTCCTTTTTTCTCTCTCTGCCACAGTAGGTAACCAGTTAGGGGCCCTGGTACATCAAAGGTAAGCAGTGGGTTATGTTTTATTATTTATTGATCAATTCTAATTGTTTATTGATCCACCATCTGTAGTAGTGTTAGGAAGTCAGAGGTTGAGAATGTGGAGAAACTGTCAGCTTGGGTTTTCTCCAGGCTGGGGTTTCTGCTAACCCTTTAAGGTTGTTTGTTGTGATGAAGAAAGAAGAGTTGATGTGAAACTTTAATTTGGTTCCTGTAAATCTGCAGGGCCAAGAAGAATAAATTCTCTCTCCTCTCCCTTCCCTTGTCCTGGCCGTGGGGGGAAGAAGGAAATAGTAAAAAAAAGCTCTGGCATTTTAACAAAAGTTGGAAGCATTAAATGGGCAGGTAGATTATTTTATTATTATTATTTAGTTTTGTTAATGTAATATGACCTGAGATGACTCCTATGTCAAAGATGGCTTTGGGAGACTGAAGTAAGTATGAGTTGTCATGGAGGATGTCTCAACATCTAATAAAAAAAGTAAAATTCTCAGGTTTTCTTGAATGCTGGTCTTAAGGAGTGGTCTGTCTTGTTTTGAGTAGGAAGGGGAGAACGTTTCTAAACCTGGGTTCACCTTCAGGCTAATAGTAGTGCACTTCCATCATAACCAGCTGTTTGTTGGGGGCCTAGCAGAAAGGACAAGCAATATGCATGAAGACATTTTTTAATGGTTCAGTTGAAGCTAATGCAAAGCTAGGGCAGCACAGAGAAGGGTGGGCAGTGTTGTCTCCTCTGCTACCTGCCACCTCTCTTCTGCTAGGAGTGATGTTCATGCAGGGAATCCATCAGGCTGAAAAGTCTAAATTGGTTTCTTTCTGGTTTTGGTGGTTGGTTTTCTGTTCTGTTGGCTTCTTTGTCCATCTGCAACCGTTCCTCCAACATGGGGTGATCAACGAATGATGCAGGATAGCACATTTTGGTAACCAGCTGGGTTTATTCCAGGTTAAAAGAACTGTATTTCTGAACCTCCCTGTAGCAGATGAGTCCGTTCTGTTGCAGGTATGGATGACATTGGTTTTGCATCTCTGCTGGTGAGCCTCAGGACAGTGGAGAGTACTTTATCTGCAGGTTAGCTGGTGAAGTCTGATGTGTATTTTATACCTTCCCTAGCTGATCTAAAGCAAGTAATGGGAAGGTTTTAATACACCTCACCACAAAGCCTGCATTGAACTTATTATGCAGGTGTTTCATTGCTTTTGAGATTGCTGAACAATTGTATATAATGCATATCTAAATATATGGAGTTTGCAAATTCCATATTCATTGTGTTGTATTTTCTACGAGATAGAAATGGCTAAGCAAAAAACCATCCAAGGTAATTCCTTTCTACTTGACTGTGGTCAGGTCTTAGGAAATTGCTTTGGGTGCTATGTTTTGAGGCAGAGACACATTGAAAAAGTCCAAAGAGCAATAGATATGGAAGTCTTGAGATAATAAGACTTGAAAAGATAATTGTGAAGACAGCTTTTATAAATTCCAAGGAAAAGAATGATAAGGACAGACAGGCAAAAAAGGGGCATTCATATCAGGATTGGCTTTGGTTAGTGTCTCTTGGCAAGAGCATGTCCAAAAGTAGTAAGCAGAGACTGTGGCTTGGAAAGTTTAGGCTAAATATTAAACAAACTTTGCTGTTATTCTGTTAAATCTGTCTGGACCAAGAATGACAGAGAGAGGTTCTTCTGTCAGCTGCATTGAAGATAGATAGTGAATAGTAAGCTGGAAAAATGTATCCAGCATAGGAGAAATGAGGTGACCATGAGAGGTCCCTTCCAAAACAAATTGTTTTGACTGTGATGTAGTGTTTACTTGCGTGTGTGCAAAAGCCTTATGCTATGCATGGTTTCCACGGCAGGGACATAGTTGTCTTCCAAATTGTTCTTCGTAATGACTATTTGATTTTTTTTTTCTTCCTTTTTTTAAGGGCTGTAATAACAGAAGAATTCAAAGTGCCTGATAAAATGGTTGGATTTAGTAAGTACCTTGGATGCTTTTGATGTTTCTTGATGTATTTTTTTGTGCAGGAATGCCGTTTATTGTGATATGCTCACAAGTTTTTGTGCTTATTAGCCTTGGATAAGCCTTGTCTGTTGTCATCTTCATGGGGACCAGATGATCTGAGTTTAAAATCCATGTGCAAACTGCATGGAAAAGCTTGATGTCCCAGTAATAAGAGCAAGACTGTGTGGTACAACTTGCTGAGAGTTTTAGTGATTCTCTCCTTTAAGTTCCCACTAGCATGGTACATAAACAAGTCAAAAGTGAATTTGTTTCCCCTCATTGCAACATTTTACTTCCTTTGAGTATGCAAAACTATGAGGGTTAAGGGAGGAAAAGAACATTTAAATGTTAAAATAAGACTTGTCTCAAGGCAAGTTAAACAGAATTTTGAATCTCTTATACATTTGCTACAGGGAAACACATCCAGCATGCATTGCTTAGATGAGAATTTTTCCTAGATTTGCATTCCTGATACTATTCTCTTTGAAGCTTGATCCTAATTTCTCTCTTCCTCTTGATGATTGTTACTCTTCCTTTCAATGGCACCTCCTGCTGATGTGTTACTACAGTGATTGCATAGATTCTTCCACTGCTAGATCTCTGCATATCTCTTCCAATTTGATATATGGAGAATAAAAAGGAAAATAGCAGGCCATTATAATTACCCCTTAGTGTGTGAAGTTTTGTCCCGACTCTAAAGACAGTATAAAAATGTAACTCACATTCCTGCAAAGGAAATGCTTCCTCTTCTCCTACCACATCTCTTCATTTATCAGTCCTGGTACCATGCATGTGGGGGGATGTCAGAGGGATGCTGTAGTTCTGTGAGGGGGGGCCTGCATGCTCTGTTGATGCATCATCTGTTTGTTAAATCTAATCCTGGTTCAGGGGCAGACGGATGCAGGACGATGGCAAACCCACAGCTGAGATGCTTCTGTGGGAGTATCTTGAGCCAGGCATACCTGTTTGACTTGACAGTTTTGCTCTTTTTCGCAGTCTGGGAAGGATATGAATGGTGATTGGCACATAGTCTCTCCCCAGTATGTCTCGTTGTGAACTAACAATGTGCCGATGCCAAGAGTTAAGGGAGACGGGTATTTGTTTTCACTTAAGGTTTGATAAAGCATTTCAGTATGTAGCAGTTTGGTCTGAGTGCAGACCAGGCAAATAACATGTCCTTTGAAAAGAGGTAGTAAAATATGAATTTTAAAGAAATAGTAGCAAAAGTCTTTACCTTTTTTAGTACCCCAAATAACTGGTTTATTGGTTCAGGCTGAACAAGAGATACTGTTCTAGCAGCACTCAAACTAGTGCCTTATTGCTTGCATACTCTATATTTCCATTCCAGTGCAAGACAGCCTTTGTTGTTTTGGTTTTCTGGTGATGGTATTTTTTTCCCAGCAAATAGAATAACTTTCAGCAGTATCTTAATGTTTTTCTACTATGATAAATTTGGTCGTGCTGTGGCTGCCTCTTCTGCAATCCTGGAGTCAAACTGTTCCTTTATAGATAGCTGCAGCAGAGTAAAAGGGGGAAGGTGCTTTGCAGTTACTCAGAAAAATGGTGTGTTCTGACGCTTTTTGAATTCATTTCAGTAATTGGCAGGGGAGGTGAACAGATCTCACGGATTCAGGCAGAGTCTGGCTGCAAAATTCAAATTGCTTCAGGTAAGAGCCTCTTTGTATGGTGGGTGTACAGGCTTTAACGTTGAAGGATGTCATGTCCATTAGAACAGGTGCCTTGCCATGGTCATGACGTGTTACCACCGCTAACAGCTGATATACTAGGTTAACATGCATGGGAGAGCTGTTGTGGGACTGACCTCTTGACTAGCATAGAAAACAGGTTTGTCAGGTGGTTTGGGGAATAAAACAATTAAGGAACTGCCTTTAACCAGCAGATAGGTACAGTGCAAATGGACAATCCGTGTTGTATTTGGACCCAAAGTTGTAGCCGTTGAGTTTTCTCCTGGTGGTACCGCTTTGCTCAGCTCACGCTGTTTGTCTCTGATTAGTTGGGTCAGTTCCAACTCCTGGCAGAAGACCTTTCAGGAGGGTGACAGCAGCTCTCGGTACAACTCGCCTCTCATCAAACAAATGGGATCATCCCATTTATTCTGTGCTAGTGCCTGTTTCCTTCGGGAAGAGTGTACTACAGTGCTGTACAGGAAACTATTGATGAATGTAATCTACGTTCTTACCCTTCCCTTTAATTGGTGGGGAAGGCTTTAAAAGAATACAGGCATCCAGCAAATAATTTAAAATATGTTGACCCTGGATGTCTTTGAATTCATTCAAACGCTCTGTGTGCAGGGAAGGTGACGCTTCCATTAGCACTTGATGGTTACTGAAACAGCTGCCATTTTTTAAATTCCATGTATTAAAAGTTTCCTTCTTGTTTCCTTCGTAGACAGTGGTGGGATGCCTGAGAGGCCCTGTATACTCACTGGGACGCCAGAGAGCATTGAGTGAGTTCTGATTTCATTTGTCTCCTTTCTCCTCCTCTCTCTTCTCCCTAATGCTGTGCTCTGTCAGTGGTGCTACTTGATTAGCCACACCAGCAAATGTTGGCCTAGAGAAACTTGAGGGTCTCTGGAGCATAGAACCTCTTGGTCTGATGCTTTAAACTGTGCACCTCAGAGGCTTTTTTTCAAGTTGCAGTTTGATCCCTCTGCAGAAATTTCCATGGAATTCCCCTCCGCAGGGTAAGGTTGCTCTTAGGGCACCCAGGATGCAGTTTTCTAACTGCAGCTTTCCAGGATTCTGAGCTAAGCTGTTGAAGGGCACTTCTCTTCTCCCCTTTACTTCCCTACTCCTATTGACATGACCATCCCTCCAGCTGAAGAAGGGCTGCATGAGGCCTCCAAAGCCTGTTGGTGCCACTCCAGAATATTCTGGAGGTGTTGGTGTTGCAGAGCAGCATGAGGCCCATGGGTGTGCTTGCCTCTGCATCACTGCCAACAAGAAGCAAAGAACTGAACCAAAGTCTTGAATTCTGATCCCTGCATGGTAGAGACACGTGGCCAGCCAGCAGGGGTTTCTACTCTTTAGACCTATAGAAACTTTAGGGACAGTGTTTCCTCCCTCCCCCTTCCCAGGAGCTGAGTTTGAGACTCTCACAAACCAGTTGAGGACCTCCTGCTGGAACTGGATCCAGGATCCTCAGGCTTACAGGAACACACTTAACATATGGAGCTGCTCTTTCTCTCCCCAGCCTTTGGGTAGGTGGGTTTTTTAAAATCCATCTGGAAATCTTTGAGTTGCATTTGATAGTGAAAATACATGGGCGCAAAGACTCTCTCTCTAAAGAGAAGGCACTCATCATTCTTCCATTCCTAAGAGATCTAAGGGTACTTAAATCTCCTCATTCTACCATAATACCGCAAGCAGTGAGCCAGAATAAATATAATTGGCAAGCTCACATTATAGGGCAGGCAATGTATTCTTGCCGATATTGAAGTGCTTTTCCCCCTTTAGCAAAGGGTATTTCAGAACAAGAGCAAAATATTAAAAATCTGGGATGCCTGTTGAGATGTAGTTGGGGGAAAATGGGGGAGAGGTACAGTTAAGACTTCATGGTTCTGAAATAAGCAGTTAAATGTAGTCATGTCCAAGGCTATTTCTAAATAAAATACAAATAAAATTTTAAAAATTGAGAATACTCAATTTGTGAAGCAGAATAAGGTGTTGAGGATGTTGAATTAGGTGAAATTTAATTTTTTTTTGCGCTGAAATTCTTGTCAAGTTGGTGGTTTGAACTATTTTTTCCAGGCTACTTGTAGAAAAAGAAAATGAAGTAAGGAAACCGATCTAAATGTCAGACTTCTTTGTGAAGGGTTTTGTGAGGAGTGTTTCCATTAGTTGTATCCAGTGGGAAACTAATAGGGTTAATTTCCAAATGACCCCTTCTCATCTGAAATACGTTGCATATTAACTGTTGTAGTCTCTGTATTGTCACTGAAAGAACTTTATGTAAAATATGAAGGTAGATGAATGAAACCTCTTAAGACGCTTCCAGGATATTTGAAGCGGGCTTCCAGAAATTCCACCTTTTGCCTTGTTTTGCAAGAAAGCAGTGCTCTGATCTGTGTGCAGCCTCAGATCACCGCCCCAAGCTGTCTTGGGTGAATGTCTGCTCCCAAGGGATGACTTTGTACTGTTTGCTCAAATCGCCAGAGAGAAGACAGTCCTCCTAGGGTGCCTGATACAGCTTGGTATGAAGTGGAGAGAGGGGAAGACGCCGCTTTAGATTCAGTAGGGAACTGGTGACTTTCTTCTACCTACTTTGAGAAGGGTTGTGGGAGAAGGGCAGGAAAGGGATGTGTTGGTACTAGGAGCCTTCAAGACAAAGGCATGCCGAAGATTTTAGAGAAGGGATCTTTAATATCCCATATGCTTCTTTGTGTGTCTCTTCTCACCAGGAATAGAGTCTTTCACTGGTTGCTGCTGCAGTATCCTTACCTCACTTCACGGTGTAGCTTCAGCACCTACTGCTTAGAGCAGAGGCTGTGTTAGAACAGTTTTCTGGTGCTGCTGGTAAGAGCAGGCAGAGAAGAGTAAGGCAGTTGCCTGTGACTGAGCGGAGAGTGGTTAACCAATGTGCTGTGTTAGTATCAGAGCAGTGTGTGGTTTTTGTCTTGATCAAGGAGGAGAACAGAGCTTGAGTTTTACTGAATATTGTATATATGTTGAAAAAGTTTAGAACCTAGAGCGTTCATTCAAAATAAGCACCCCAAATCCTGTAGCTGAACTGTTATCCTTAACTTCCAAAGAGGTCAGAGCATGCCGCTGCTCTTCCTTCTCTCTTCCCCTTTCAAAAATCAAACTGCTTATAAATAATTATGATAGGGGAAAATATGCATCAAAGAATTAAAAAAAAAAAAAAAAAAAAAGCAGCAAACATTGTGCTAACTGTGGTTTCCTCCATCTTTTCACTTCTTCTCCTCTCCCCGATCGCTTCCCATTCCGATGGTTCCTGGTCTCTTGATCACGTGGAACAATGTTGTCTAATGGTTGTTTCCCTCGATTCTTTTCCAAAGACAAGCAAAACGGCTACTGGGGCAGATTGTAGATCGCTGTCGGAACGGACCTGGTTTTCACAACGATGTTGATGGCAACAGTACGATTCAGGAGATTTTGATCCCGGCATCCAAAGTGGGTCTAGTCATCGGCAAAGGAGGTGAAACAATAAAACAGTTGCAGGTGCGCAAGATGCATTTACTTTAGGGCTCTCTTCCCTACTGCAGCTTCTCTAGATCAACAAGAACATGCTGAAATGGAGAGCCTTAAATGCTCTAACCTTCTACAGCAGGGACTACTCTTCTGCCTTCGGAGAGCTGGACTCAAATCCAATCTTGTGTTAAAAAAGAAATCGGTTTGGCCCCAGCTACGCATGTAGTGGAGTTTTGCCAAAACTGTGAAAAAAAAAAAAAAAAACTCGTGTGCTTTAGATAACGTTTGGTGCGTGCTGTTTAGGAGGGAATCCTTGTAGCCAAGAAAAGACTATCTCTAGGCTGCTGCTGCAATAGTTTTTAATGCCAGCCATACTGTTGTGGAGTGCTGCGCTTCTCTTGTTGCTGATCTGTGATAAAGCTGGCATGTCTTCCTTTTTTTTCTCATCCCACCCCTTTCTAATTAAAAGTGTTGTGTTATGTATAAATCTATATTCCTAGACATTCTTTATTCCTCCATCTGGTACAAGTTTTTTAAAAGAATAGAGGGTTTCAGAAAAGCACCTAGGTCAAAAATGCAGTTTTTGATTGCCCTGATTAGGCCTCCTGTCATCCAATAGTTTTAAGGCTGGTCACTTAATAACTATTATATGCAGACAGCTACAGATTTTGGAAAAGGCTGAAAAATCAGTTATTGAGGTACAGGGGTTCTGTTTTTGCAAGGGTTTCAGGTATTTGAGAACTTCAGGACTAGCACACTTTCTGGCAGTCCTTTACTCTCTAGGACTATTACTGAATTTGTGCTGTAAGTACCTGTGAAGAGCTAACGTAGCATTCTGTAATGTTTAGTAACCAAAATATAGTCCCTTGTTCTAGGGACTCTGCTTAGCAAAGTGCTCTGTGCTTTTTCTTCAGGAGCGAACAGGTGTGAAAATGATTATGATCCAAGATGGCCCGTTGCCTACTGGAGCAGATAAACCTCTCCGTATTACTGGAGATGCATTTAAAGTACAGGTATGTAATAAAGTAAGCATTTGCCCCAGAGAACTGGAGGAGAAATTTAAACTTTAGCATATTTATGAGCATCTAATGGAGTCAAATCCAACTGTAAAAGTGATGATCCTTGCTGGTTTTGTTTGTTCTGTAAAGTTGATGAAGTTTGAGAGGAGCAAGTTAAAACACCAGGCTAGCAAGTGTTGACTTGTTTACAGTGTAACCTAGGAGCTCTCATTCCACATAGATACTAGACATGGGTAGGAGAAGAGCTGAGGAGGAGGGTTTGGAGAAAGTCGCTGTGAAACACTTTCCAGTCCGTGAAGCAGAAATTGTAGCTACGTGTTACTTGAGCAAATGGGTTATTAGTGACTAACTTAATCACTCATTTGAGAAAGCGAACCTTCCACAAAACTATCTCAGACAGCCAATTGACGCAGGTAATTAAAATTAATAAATCCTATGACAACTCCTGAAACCAAGGGGTTTGCTTAATATTGGTACCTCAGTCTCCTTGTGTCAGGGTTCTACGGATGTGTTCATACCTGCGGTTCAAAGCAAAAACCCATGATCAGCCGGAGACTGGAAGATTGCAGCATGATGGGAATGCTTGAATTCAAGAATTGCAAAGTTTAGTTGTGGCATGTTCCACTCTCAGCAAGTGCTTTTCATACCTTGCTAAGTACTTAAATCTAGCTTAGCATTCCTGTCTCTAATAAAAATAGTTCTGTTTCATAGGATCTCCCTAATCATAAATTGCTGCAACAGTTGATGTCACTCAGAGACAGTATGTTTGGGTTGTATTTTTCAAACCTTATTGCAAGTGGGCTTTTAGATTTAAATGTTTTGGGTTTGCTTTTGCTTTAGTTTTGGTTTATTTGGGGGGGTTCAGTCTTTTGTTTGGGGCTTGGGGTTTTGGGTTGGGTGTTTTTTTGTTTTGTTTTGTTTTTCAAATTTCTTATTGTGGAAGTATAGATATGCAAAAAGGAGTTTAATGGCAGTCTTGCTACTTTTAACCAAATCATACTTTTAAGTGCTGCTACTTCCCAGATGGTTTCTTCTGCCTTGCAAGGTTTGCTGTTGTCACATCTTCTGTGCCATAAATCATGCCAAGCAATCATGGAGAGTGCATAGGCTGGGAGATCTTTGAGGCACTTAAAAACATTGAGCATGCTTAGAAAGCAGTTAAGAAGCTCGATGAATCCTTGGGTTTGGTGGGATTCTCTGGATGCTGCAACAGTGTTTAACTCTCTCAAATACCTATGAAATCTCTTCATTGCCCTTATTTCTCTTTCGGCATCTCTGAAATGTCTTGAGTTGTTTCCTTCTGTAAAAAATACCACAGGGGCATGGAAAATATGTAAAAATATGAAAGGAGTCAGATTCACCAGTGTCCCTCAAACTTGGAAATAGAACCAATATATCAAAAGCTTGACTGTTACTATGTAGAAACAAAGGCTTTGGGTTTGACATGTAGGCTTTTTTTTAATGGTGACTACTGTTGGCTTATTTCCAAGGTACGCTTTTACTAGCTGGGCTACATGCAAGCTTGTGAATGGCCTTGAGGGCTGCAAGTAGGTAGGAAGAATATTCATTTGTCTCAGAAAATGTCTTGCTGGATTGCTGCAGACTTGGGCTTAACTTTTCTGAGTGTCAATAAGCTCACTACTGCCCACCTGCCGCCTTGGTATGTGCTCTCTAGCTCTTAGTTCTCTGCTATGCTACCACAGCTGCTACCTTACTGTATTGGTTTCAGTTCTGTCCAGTATAAAAGGGCCTTCCCTTCCTTTAATTTAAAAACAAACAAACAAAAAAAACCCCACAAGCATCAAAGATACTTTAAAAGCTAAAGGGCCTTTTTGAAAGACTGAAGGAAGCAGTTGCACACAAGAAACTGCCACCTTGCACACTTGGCAGATTTTGTCAGACATGGAAGATGCCATCGAGAACAGATCTCCATTGACTATGGTAAAAGAAAGTCTAAATCAGAATGCTTTTCTGTTAAGCAGATGGAGATTGCTTTGCCTGAAGCCTGACCATTAGCCACTGTTGAGGCCCTAACACCGAGATGGCAAGCAGAATAATTTTAAGCTAACTGTAACTTCTTTCCCCATGTAGCAAGCGAGGGAAATGGTACTGGAGATCATCCGAGAGAAAGATCAGGCAGACTTCCGAGGCGTACGCAATGATTTCAGTTCTAGAATGGGAGGAGGCAGCATAGAGGTATGTTTTCTTCACGAGTACTCTGCTAACCTCCCTGTGGGATGGGTAGTGGGTGGAAGTCATCAAATTGCACATGTAACCTGTAAGCTTATTTTTAAATGCATTGTTTTTTGTTGCCAGAAGAGTGAGTCTGGCTACAAAGAGGAGGAGTTCTCATGGACTCCCAGATGGCACTTTTCTAATTGTCTTTTTAAGCTGCATTCTTGTAGTGCAGAGTTCATTTAGCGGGGAAGGAATCTGTGGCCACATGTTTGTTTTTCTAAAGGGATATGGTTCTGTAGCCTGGAGCTGCCTAACGTGGCCTGTCTTCATAGTTAAGAGCATCTCCTTGTAAAATCAGAGTAATTCAGTCTAGTTCTCTGAGCTTTCATACTGCTTTGCCTTTCCCATCAGGTCTCTGTGCCCAGGTTTGCTGTTGGAATTGTGATAGGAAGAAATGGAGAAATGATCAAAAAGATTCAGAATGATGCTGGAGTTAGGATTCAATTTAAACCAGGTTTGTGTGAGGATGGAGAGCCGTTACTTTCTGACCAGTGTTCCAGTCTGGGACTGCTAAAGTGAATCTGATCTGAGGTTACAGCAGCTAGGCTTTCCTAATTTAAAGGTGCATTGTGTCTCTTTCTGAAACCCATTTAAATATGACGTGCTGCTTCCTCGTGCACTTTCTGTTTTTCAGGGAGTAAGATTATATACAGCTCATTTGCAAACATTAGATATCACAACAGTCATGTCTTGAGTGGTAATTATGTGGATAAACAAAATAACAATAACAAAAACCTTTTTATTTCCTATTAAAAAATTCTCCTTCAGGACATTAAAGCCTTTGGGGATCAGGAGTTGATTAATTCTAAGTAACTTTCTCTGGGTCCTTGGCTGTCTGATCACCTATCAAAGCTGCCTTTGTCCTCTTAAAATTATATCAGTCTCTTTCATGGCTTTTTAACGTTTGAAAGTGTTGCCTTTTGAATGTTGTTCCCTCTGCACTGTGGGTTGGGTTTTGTCTTCTTTCAGTAGATGGAAGAGGGGCTGAAGGTGGAGGGAAGAAGTAGCTCTTGGGTTTAGCTCTGTTATGTGAAACTGCTCCTAGCAATAGTTGTGCTAGAAGGAAGCTTTTGTTGGCGGGTGAGTGTTTTCTCCTTTTAATTTAGTCTTTGCCACCTCTCTTCACAGATGATGGGATTAGTTCTGAAAGAGTCGCACAGGTCATGGGGCTTCCCGATAGGTGTCAACATGCAGCACACATCATCAGTGAGCTCATTCTCACAGCACAGGTGGGTTCTGGAGGCTCTTGGGAGGAAAGTGCTTATATGAGAATGTGGTCTGCATGCATGCAGCTGTGTGAATGGATGCCACCATCCAAAGAACAGCAGTGTTAAATTTTCCCTCTGGTACGCCACACATGCTGGTGCCCAGGACAGAGCTGCTACGTTTGGTTTTTGTTTCGGTTTTTTAACGTGATATGGACTGACTGCGCTATGGGAAGGTTTCCTTTTCTCAGGCAGTATTATGAGGCGTCATTGTAGCTCAACATTTACCATCCATGTTTAGTTGTTCTTATGTTATTGGGAATTATTATGTTATTAGCAGTGCTTAGTGATGCCTCCTCTTCAGACTCCAGTCCTCTGGTCTGGTGACTGTGGGAGGCAGAGGAAGGCAATGAATGCTCATGTATGCAGTCACTGTGCTCTAAGAAGGACACCAACATAGTGCATTGCCCAAGAGCAAGAAGTACAAACATGGATGAAGCAGTAGGGCAGACTCATGAAGGAGGTTGTATGTTCCCTTTGCACGATCCCCTTAAATTTTGAGGTCTGTCGTGATAGCCTCTGACTGCCCATGACCCGTGCTTTTTGGAGAAATCAGTTACCCAAAAATAGGTATGTCCTTTAAGTGTCTTTGAACTTAAAAGCTTCCTTTGGAAGTTTTGGAAAATGTGCATTTCAGCTGAGTAATTCCAGCAGTTCTTTAGAGAATGACACTTGAAAGGGTTTGGAAGCAACTTCTCTGTGTATCAGTGCCAAGATCTATTGGTTGCTCTAAGGAAAGGCCCCATCGCAAACTAAAAGTCCTTTAGTAGTTGATGCTTGTTTATAGGTTTATTTCAGCAGATAAAAAGGCATGCATTTAAAAAATATAAATATCTTCCTGAGTCAGGAAGGCAACTCTAACCTACGTTACTTGGCATTTCTTTAAAGTGCTTCAAAATCTTGAATGTAAAACTGAAGTACAAGAATATCTTAATTCAGTGCCATTGATTATGATGCAGTTTAACTTACCTTGCTTTATTTTGTTTTTAATGCGTGTTGGGGCCAGCAAAAAAAAAACACTGATACAAATTTTTTGCCTTCTAAGGAACGAGATGGCTTTGGAAGCTTGGCTGTTGCCCGAGGAAGAGGTCGCGGCCGTGGGGACTGGAGTGTTGGAACGCCTGGGGGCATGCAGGAAATAACCTACACGGTGCCAGCCGATAAGTGTGGTCTTGTTATAGGCAAAGGTAGGTCCAGTGACACTAAATACGAGACCTTGCGATATTTTTCTCTTGGGATGGTCGTATTCTTGCTGCCTGACAAGGGAGGCTTTGGAGTTTTCTGTAATTGCAGGTATTTAGTGGCCAGTGAATGCAGCATAGGAATAAACTATAAGCACTTGTGGTTGTTTTCTTTGTGGTGCTCTCACTCATAATTGTACTCTCCAGGTCCTTGTTCACAATATGTAAGAGAGGCTCTTCATGCAGAGCTGTCAAGTAAGCTTGTTATAACAAGCAGCTGGCTGAGAAAAGGCAGATTCATTTGTGGATTCTTTTTATAGAGAATTCGTTTAAAGGACAGTTTATCAGGGACAAGCAGAACAGTCATTTCATCATGCTGGATTTCTGTGAGTGCCATGTGATAAAATGGAAGGTCTCTGAATGTGGTAATAACAGTAGCTGCTTCTAGCCACGCACCTGAAGTGTCTGATGAATAAAGTGAAGTAGCAGGATTTGTCTGTGTCTGAGCTTGCGTCTGAGCCTGTTGCAGAGTGGGCTAGTGCACCTCATCTCACTCCGAAGAGCCTGCGCACTGCCACGGAGCCCCCTCGGCTGCCTTAGCTGTTGACTCTTTCTGTGCTAAGGAGATGGCAAGGAGTCATCCCGCCTTCCCCTCAAGAACCAGTAAAACTCCCAGACAGTTGCGAAACCAGAGCAGCAGCAGTCTCAATTTGTTATTGAGCATGAGCTACACATCAAGTAATGGCAGTACTTAGAGCCAGGAGTAGAAGAGCTCTATTGCTCTGAATTGTTACGATGCTTCTGAGTTAATACACTGATGTATCAAAGGAGTTGTATTTAATTCTTCTATCTGCTTATTTCAGAAAGAATGACATATGCCTTAACTAGTATTTAAGTAATCACAGTTGGCTTTTAGCCTCAGCAGAGTTGAGGTGAATAGAATAGGAACAAATTAGCTACAGCGGTAAAGGAGGCAGAGACTTGAGTGCATTGTGCCACGTTTCAGTGACATTTAGTTTCCTGCTGTCCTGTTGGGCAGGAGTGAGCTTGCGATCAAATGTGTTGGGGCCTCTTTCTCCTGCTGCACAACCCCGCTGCGTCTGGCTTGTTCCTTTCCATGTGTCTGGCCCCTGTGGCACCTGAACTGCTGCCTTCCTAGATGACAAGGCACACAGATACGGGACACAGGCACGTCAGTGGTGTATCTGCAATTGTTATCAGATATTGTTCTTTGCCATAAACGTGTTCACAAACCTGAAAACTTTTTTTTTCAATGTGAAAAAACACCTGCTCTCCCCATTATGCAGAAATTGCAGAGTGATTGTGCTTGATCTCACTGAACAGTCCAGTTGGGCAAAAGATCAAGCAAAGCAAATTTTAAGCCCACAAGTGAGTTATATGTATGGAAAAATCAAATTATAATGAAACTTTATTGCTGTATCCATTAGTCATCCTTAATAAAGGATCAGAAAAGGTCACTTGTTCGGCAGCGCACTGAAGTGGAGCATTTGCGACTACAGAGCGCACTGTGTGCTGAAAACATAAATGCAGGTAGCAGAGCTGGATGTCCTAGCATTCAAGCGCAAGGCCTGGCATAGGCTCGCTGTGGGGGTGCAGGGTAGCTTTTTACCTTTGTTTCCACAACAGCAAAACAGGGATTCTTAACTGGCCAGATCAGAAGCTTTCTGGAGTGACTAATTACTAGTTGTATGGTGATTTGAGTGCTTGTAGCTTTGTAATACCACCTTGTAATGGGTGTTCTTACAGTGCCTGTGCTCTTAGTCTATTGTAGCCTTCATTTGTGTCAAGTGAGTGATGGCTGTAGCATTGCCTTTTGGGGCCTGGACCAGGATGGATGTACTGCACTCACCATATGTTCATGCAAGACACCTGATTCTTATTTTCTCTTGTAGGAGAGGGGGGATGTTAGTGGGGGGTTTTTTAACAGTGACCAATTCTAAAACCTTTGCTGCCCCTTTTTAGTTCCTGAGCAGTTTCCGGCTTTTTTTGTGTTTTTTTTTCTTTTCTTTTTTTTTTTTTTTTTTTTTTCCCTGTGATAGAGGACTTAGCTGTTAGCCTTCTCTGTAAAATCTGGCCGAGTACCCTAGGCACACATAGCTTGGTCTCTGAGGTTAGCACCCACGCAATGGGTATCTTGGGCCCCCGGGTGTAGTGTATGCAACATGGCCAGGTAACTGCTGCTGTGCTTCCAGCTCCATGTTGCCACTTGAGAAGGGAGGAAAAGAGGGAGATGAGAGAGTTTCTCAGCTCAGTTTCTGCAGGGTATATGACAGAAGATCTAGGGCCCTTTTCTCATGGGCATTGCTTCTCAGCCTGGGAGTGTGAGCCTTTATGAGCTGATAAGAAGTGCTCAGCTCCCTGCAAATCCTGTATGTAGCTTTTTCCTCTAGAGGGTGGGTAGGTGCAGCTTTTCTTTTCTGAAAGACTGGAGGAAGGGTGGAGACGAGTGCCATACACATGTCAAGCGCTTTCTCTGTTTGGTGGTGCTTAGAAACAAACCGCAGCCTCTCTGGGCCCCCACTGGATTTCCATGATAAATACAGCAATATTGACAGATAACGTGGCCGGCCTGGCTCTTGTCAGCTCTGCCTTTTAGCAGGTTTGATTAATTGCTTTACGATTTCACATCCAGCTGGGGGGCCACTCTTGGATCACTTCTGCCCCCCATCAGGTAGAAGAATGGAGCGGGCTGCTGAATGTGTCTATAGACAGCCACCATGTGCCGAGCAGGTCACCTCATTATAGGGGAAGATGAACTCCTTCCGGCACTGTGCGGCATCATGTTGACTTCATCACTTCATTTGCATGCTCTGAAGGCTGAATTGGGATCGCTTGGATGAGAGGGGGCACTTTGGCATGTACCAGACTGGAGAGTAAGGAGGAGAAGGGCACCAAGTCCTGGTGCGAGGCAGGAGCCTGCAGCCTCTGACCAAACCTGGAAAGCTAACTAACTTGATCCTGCAGCATGGTCTAGGAGGGAATGGGTGTGGGGAGGGTCCCAACAGCTACCAGCTTGGCACTGAATGCTAAATGGGCAAATGATTTAAAATCTGTATTCTCCTTGCTTCCAGTTTCAGAAAGCTTCAATTTTTAATCCCCTTTTGGAAGGAGAAACCTAATCTGCTGTGCGAGTAGCAACCTATAGTTATGCCTCTATCACCCAGTAAAGAAGTCCTCCCACTCCTTCATGATCCAGACTGTGATCCTCTGTTTTCGTTAAGCAGATGAAATGGCTGTTGATTCAGATCTCACATCAATATGTAAAATCCAGAGCTTCAAACAAGTCTGTATTAGACAAAAGCATTACATTAAAAAAAAACTTTCTTGGTTTTGAAACTTCATCTTACTGCTTTCCCATGCTTGACTGAAAATAAGTGCCTTGGCTTTTGGCTGCACAGTACAATTGCTGTTGTCTGCCCAGGGATGTGACACGATTATCTTTTGTTAAATGCATCTTCAAAACTTCATTTAGAAAGAGTTAATTGCCCTTTGGCAACTTTTCCTCCTACTTTCCCCCAAGAAGGCTTTAAAATGTTAAAAAGGTCACGAGCCCATTACAATGAAATGAACAAGTGTCTGCAACATCCACAGTTTGTTTCGAAGGTGTGCTGGATATATAGAGATGGAGATGCAAGGAAAATTGAGGAGATTATTTTTGGAGACTCTTTAATTAAACCCAAACAAAATTCTCGGGTTAGTTTCCTTTGCTCTTTCCTGCTTGTTGTATGTCCTTTTGGCTGGTGATTTTTGGTTTGTGATTTAAAAGTTGTAAACCCCCTTCCTTCCCTGCACCCTTTAATTTCTCCAGTTGAGTGGAGCTGGTCTGTAAGTTGTGTGAGCTTCCAAAAGAAGAATTGAACCATTGTAACGTAAGCTGAGGCTTTTGTTAAGCAAATTTCATTAAGAAACCGGGACCTAGCAGGTCTTCAGGAAATCAGATCTACTTTGGCTACCCCTGCTGCATCCTGCTCGAAGCAATCCTGTGCTCTAGCATATCCAGATGGCAAACTAGCCAGGTATGTTCCCTGTGTGTACAACTAACTCTGAAATAGAAGACGACTGCCTGGAATCCTGCACTGCTGTGGTTGTATGGAGGGATGCGTATGCTGTGGTGTGAACAGGAAGCACAGTAAGCAGAGGTTCCTTTAAAGGAGTAAGCCATTGAGCAGCACATGATTGTAAGAAAGCTTAAGCTTTGTTTTTAAGCTACAAGGTATGTGGCTGGTAGCTTTTTGCCTTAGTGGAATGAAATGTTTGGTGATGGGGGAAAAAAAGCCTCACGGAAGAAAGAAAAAGCATGTTTCAGCTGCAGGTGACTTGTTTTTCTTGAGGATTGTGAACAGCTGTGCAAAACCACTGGAATTCAGTCAGTACAGTTTTTGTGTCTGATTTGTAAAAGCACATCGCAGCCATGCTGCATTTTGTTGGGAGCCTAGCAATGTGCACACAGGGGGACTGTGTGTATTCTTAAAATGGCACCATCCATTGCCCCAAATACCATTGCAGTAGCTCACAGTTTCAGGTCATACTTATGCAGTTTAAAGGCACAACATGAGCTCAGGTACTGTGGTTTCTTACGCTGTTGCTATCCTCAGCCCACCTCCCTCGAGGCACACAGAAGATAGTTGAAACTATATTCCATTACAGAACCGGACTTTGTTATGCTTTTATGGAAAACGATGCTGAATATCCCTTATTATGTCTTATTTTTCTTTTCTTCAGGTGGTGAGAACATCAAGAGCATAAATCAGCAGTCAGGAGCCCATGTTGAGCTCCAGAGAAACCCACCTCCAAACACAGACCCTGGTGTACGAATATTTACAATCAGAGGAGTTCCCCAGCAAATTGAACTCGCTAGACATCTCATAGATGAGAAAGTTGGTGTAAGTTCCATCTCTGATACTGGTCTGTCTCTTTCAGACGTGGTGTTCTCACTCTTAGGTATGTTTAAGCTTGGACTTACGGGATGGCGTAGCATACACACGCTTACGTTATTCAGCTTCAAAACCATTTGCCTGTTAGCAGCTGCCTTGAACTTTGACAGCCCTCCAGCATCTGTTGGACTAATTTTTGCTCTGGTCCCAGAAGGATCTGACTGCTGACATAATCATGGGTAGTGTGCAGCTGTATGAGAGGGAAGAACAGCAATAATAAGGTATGAGAAGGCTGTCAAAGGAGATTTTCTGAAGCAAAGACAATAGGGTCACTGTGTGAAAATGACACAATCCTGACATCATCATACTGAAAGTAACAACTCCTTGCTCCAGTAAATCCAGGATGACTTATCTTCCACTTAATACAGTGCTGTGGTATTGAAGCTTAATAATGTCAGGCTGGAGTACTACTGAAGGGGGAGACTTGGGTAAAAGAAAGTACGGAAAATACTGAAGTGGGGCATGGTAAAGCTGAAAAGCAACCTTTATGCTGAATTGCCTGAGAAGTGAAGGCTTGATACCGACCTCAGGATCAAAGCTATTCAAAGGAAACCTTCCAACTGTGCCATAGTCCCGTTAGCCCCTCTGTGTGCTGACCAGAGTTGCTTTTGAAGCTCCTGGAGTGTGCTGACAGTCCTGAGAACTTTGTCCTTGGAGAATCAGTCACTTCTTTCAGGTGCTGGGGTTTAGTGGAATGTGTCCCAGGCTGTCCTCTCCCATTTCTTACTGCTCATACTTAGCTGCCTCCACCCTGTGCTTAGAGCTGGCATTAAATATTTGTGGATTAAATATTTGTGGATTCTGTGACAGGGTACCAGCATGGGTGGACCTGGAGGATTTGGTCAAAGTCCGTTCAGCCAAGCACCTGCTACACCTCATCAAAAGTAAGCTTCTCAATCTCATCACAGATGTGCTGTGGGGAATGGACGGAGGGTGGAGGGCCCTGAAGGGATGATGTGTAAGTGGAGCCTTTTAAAGACTGAGCATTCAGAAGCAAGTGAGAGGAAACCTGTAAGCCTGACTGCAGGAAGGATTGTAGCTATTATATTATAAACAAAGTAGGTATTGACATCTCCAAAATTCCTGTCTCTAGTGCAGTGAGAGCATGGAAACTAAACTGCATAGATCACGAGGAGTGCTGCTGTATCTTCATCTTGGCTTCGTGAACAGACCAACGTCAAGACAGTTAGCAGTCACACCTACACTGTGTTTCCTTTTGTTCCCATGTTTGCTCAGCAGTTGCTGACTATAAGTAACAATTTTACTTCTGTGGGCAACTTCATGTATATGGCCTGTTAAGTATTTTATTGTCTACTTCAGTGTGCCTTTTTGTCCTCTGCAGTGGTCCTCAAGCGTTCATGACACAGGGTTGGGGCAGTACCTACCAGACGTGGCAGCAGCCTGGACAGCAAGTCCCAAGTAGGTGTCTAGGACCTGGGTTGGAGAAGGGTTGGTGTTCTCTTTGCAATTGCTGCTTCATGCCTGTAAAACATGAGTTTACCCATGAGATCACTTGTGTGAAAACAGCAAAATAACTTCCTGAGCAGAAGAGGTGTGTGGAGGCATGCTGTGGTGTTTGCGCTCAGAATAAGCTGAAGTCCATTGAAAACTGTAATGCTTTTTGTGCACTTAACTGCTTACTGCTTGTTTCTGCTCTTTTTGTGTGGAAACTCGGTCCTTGCTGTCCGTTCCTAACAAGAACGTTTCTGCCTTAGGCTCTCTTCTGCCAGGATTCTCCAGGCAAGCACTTTCTCTCTTCCCCTAACACTGTGTCTGGTGGTGAGCCCTCCCATCTTTGTTCTTGACCATATCAATTCTTGCCTATTTTCTTTTTTAAATGTTCTTTATGAACTCTTCTCACTGTTCAATTCCCAGTCTGATGGAGAGACTGGGAAAGGAGATGCAGAAAATGGGAGAAAGGATAGACAGGGCTCCTCTCCTGCTTCATCCACACTGGCTGTAGTAGTGTCCTCTTGTCTCCTTTTGGGAGTTGATAAGAACTCCTCAGACTCCACAGTGCAAAATCCTCAGAATGAGGCAAGTGGGACAACCAGCTTGCAAATAAATAATAATTAAAAAAAGTGCGCACACGTCCATAGTCATGAGTTCAAAACCGAACCCAAATCACCCCTGCTGCTGGGCTGTCCAAGCCACCAGCACTGAGTCAGGCTGGCTGTTATTCTTCACGGTTCAAAGAGTCATTTTGTTCCTGAAACCCTGTTTAGTCAAACTTCAGCAGGCTGGAATGGGGAGTCACCCTTTTCAGAATAATTGAAATGGAAAATGCTAGTGGTGATATTGGTAACTGCATCATCCTATGTCTTCAACAGCCAAAGTAATGGTTTATCCTAAACAGAGCAGATTCAAGTCTGCTTGGTAATCTCAAAGCTCATGTGATGGGCAGTAGTGTCCAAGAGATGCTTTTCAATCACAGTTTTTTTCAGGAAATGTGAGTTTTTTAATGGACTGGAAAGCTAAGCACCAAAAAGTGTGTGTGTGGGGGGGGTAATTTTAAAGGGGTTTAATAATGGCAAGTGTTTTTCAGTCCTAAGGCTGATTTAGCAATGAAGTAGATTATTAACTTCAGTATAAATTCCCACTTTTTGAGGTGCCCGAAATAGAGGAAGTGTTGGAGGAACAGTGCCTGCAATTGCACTTGTGATTCCCTGTAGCACTAATCACATTTTAATGTTTATGAAGTTGTGTATATAGGAAATTTGGAAATTTTCAATGCTGCATTGTTGACTTAGTACACTTCTAAAATGTGTGCTACAATAGGATATAGGAACCTTGTGTGGGAAGTGTGTGTTAAACTCTAAAAATATGCCTCTGGAAGAGTCCTTCTCCTTAGGAATTACCATCTAAAAATCATGACTTTTTCCTTTGAGCTCTAGAGACTTGTAAAAAGTCAATAGTCATTCTCTTTTCAGGACAGCAAGATGCAATGGTGGGCTTGAAAGGACTACTTTTTTGTACAGGAGTGGAATAGTGTGGTACCAAAGAAGAGTATTTTCCCATTAGCTTGTTTTACAGGAAAAATTGTTACTCCAGTCCTTTCCTGTGCACCCCCAAGAGCACTGGACTTCCCTGAGCTTTGAAGCAGAGCAGTCAGTGCAGCAGGGAAAGAGCTACAAAAAATGTCATTTTTATCGTCCCATAAAGCCTTTGAATAAATGCTTATGAAATGTGCATTGCTATTTGCCTTGCAAGACGCCTTTAGAAACTCACCTTAGTAACTTACCTTCTTTCTCACCTCCCAGAAACATCCTCTTATCCTGCCCACCAGTCACTGGGAAGGGAAAAAAAAATAATCTCCCTTCTTGTAACATATAGTCATGTCTCAAGCTCACTCCTCCTGGTTTTGGAGCCTGATATAAGAAGCACAAACCCTGTGAATCCCCTGATTACCGATAGTATGGTGTGTATCCCAGTGATGGCTGCTTTGCAGGGAGTTTGTCAGGTTTCTGGTAGCTCCCAAGACCAGTGAAGCATCCCACCTTGCCATTATCCTTCCCCATATGGGTTTAGTACCACAAACCTGTGTTTTGGGGAAGGTGTTTTATTTCTGCTGTTGAACCTGATGGAAAATGTTGCCTCTCTAGTTCCATGTCTACTTAGGATCCTCCATATTCCTGTTTGTAGCCAGGCACACTGAAGGCAGTCTTGGTAAGGAGAGAGGACAGACAAGATAATGCTGTGATTTAAGCAGCCTTCACCGCTTTCTTCTCCTGCCGCAGATCACAATGGTACCCAGTCAGGCCAGGTGGAGTTCACCAAGGCATGGGAGGATTATTGTAAGAAACTAGGTAAATACCTGCTTTTGCGCTTTAAGTTTTAATTTGAAAACAGTCTTGTGAAGGGTCCCTTCCCCGAGTGCTGCAGCCCGTTTGTTCGTGGCTCGGCTAGCCCTGTCAAAGAGCCGGCCGAGTCGTTCTCCAAGCAGGCTTCCTAGGGACAGACTCGGGAGTGCCCTCCTTGTGGGAGGAGGGGCAGACCCCCACCCCCTTACACATGTATTTAGATTTTAATTACTTCCCCCATCTTAAATAAATTAACTGGCTGGGGAAACATTTTGCTGTGAAATGCATTTAGCTGCGTGTCCTTTCAGCCTGCTGTGGACTGTAATTCTCCTAGAAGAAAAGGCATTGAAGGAGGTCCTTTGTTGGCATTAGCAGGTGGACAGTTGAGGCAGCCTTGACCTCTGCCAGAAAAGGTCCTGACTTGCAGCGTTGGTCAAGTCTTTTAACCCGCTTTTATGCCCCTGGACAGGACACTGCTGCCCTGTTCCCTCCACCCACTTCACACTTGCAGTGTATTATATTCCCCCCCCTTCCTCCCCACTTCAAAGCCCCTCTGGCCGGCTGGCAGGGCAGGGCTGTACACGGTCACAGGCGCTTGGGAAGAGCTCCCCTCCACGCGTGTCGGGTCTCGTCCTTGCCTGCCGTCCCTGTGTGTAGTGGCTTATGCTCAGCACTTGTGCTCTCGCTGTGCCTGCCTCTCTGAAGTTTTCTAATTGCTGTATTTTCTGTTCAGGGCATTTTTATTTTTTTTTTTTTGTGTGTGTGTGTGCTGTGTGTCTGGCTGGGGGCTCTCTGCTCTAACTGGAACTAAGGGAGGTGCGAGCATCCTGCCTCTGCACCCAGCTGGCTGGACTCTCTCTCCTGCGACAGTGCTTAGACATGCGGGATTCAAGGTGTCTTAGTGCTTCAAAGAGGGGGAGTGTGTGCTAGGTGAAGACCAAGGTTTTGGGGTCTGCAAGGTCTCTCTCAGTGCAGGAGTCTGGAGGCTGTGCTGCAGAGCCAGTCGTGGCTGTTAGGAGGGTGTCATGGTTGCCTCTCCAGATGATGCCTGGGCTGTAGTGCTGAGAGCAGGTGGAGCTGGCTCTGCTTTGTGCAGGGCTCACAACTCCCTTTGGTCCTGAGCACTCTGCAGCCCGTAGCAGGTTGGCTACCCCGGAACTGCGTGCTGGGGCAGATGGTATGCTGGAGGCTCCTGTGTGGGCACATTGTACAGATCGGCACTGCCTGCCGGGGCTCCTTCAGGCGTGCTCTGCTGGTGAGAGCGAGGGTGAAGGATGCGTACCCCTGAAGACCAAGTGAGATGACTCAAAACATGGCCGTTTCCTTGGCAGCTCCATGGCTGGAGGTCGAGGTGACAGGTCTGTTCTGTCAGGGGTTTGAACCCTCCATCCCTGTGCTAGATGGGAGTGGACTGACAGCCTAGGGTGGTTGATGTGCAAACCAGGCAGCTCCCAGGCAATGTGCTTCGGCTTGAGCAGGTCCCAGCAGGGGGGAGACTTGGCTTAATGCCCTTTAACAGCGCACCGGTGAGATGAAATCAGGAACTTGAGCTTTTCCTTAGCTTTCCCTGAACTGAAGATGCCCAATGCTGTAGAAAGGTGGAGTGTAGAAATGCTGAAGTGTGAAGTCTGGGCAACTGAGGTAGATCCAGGGGCTGTCTAGTGGAAAGGTACATGTCAGTGGCTGGAAACTGTCACCTGTTCCATATTGACGTGCCCCTTGTTGTCATCTTTGCACAGGCCAACAGAGCCAGCAGCAGAACAGCCATCCCGATTACAGCAAAGCATGGGAGGAGTATTTCAAAAAACAGAGTGAGTGAAACAGGGTTATTGGAGACAAATCAACTCTTGTAAGCGGAGTTAACTCTAATCCGATGACTTGCGTCTCCATCCCCTGCTACTATTATTAGCTTCCAGTCCTCTACAAAACCCCTTTGGTCCTCTCCTGTTGGTGATGGTGCATGTAGTTCTCCCACTGAAAGTTCTCAGTCGTGCTGTCTGTGGTCACACCTCAGGAGAGATGCTCCTGTTGAACCACCTTGTGTCCACGCTGGCACTTGGCCTGCCTGGAGGAAACCTAGCACACAAAAAGAACTGATGCTAACAAAACCCAGAAAGCTGAAGCTGGGTTCTTGAGAGGGCAGGAGAGCTCTGCGCATGTGGATGAACATGGGCCTGGCTTTCTCCGCTCCATTAAGAAGCGCATGATGCTGACTTCTGGATTTGTGTTTGACACTGTGCTGCTGGAGTCTTCGGGCCAAGGCTGAGGGGTGCAGGCTGTCAGACTGTGTCCCTGCAGCCACAGGAATGGTCTCTTAATGCTTTCTGGCTGCTGTTGGCTTGTCACTTGCAAGCCAGCTCAAAGCCTCTCCTGTCAAATCCCAGCAGCAGATAGCCGGTGTCACTCTTTCAGATGTCTGCAGGTGTCGGAAGGGGGCTGGCTCTTCTTTAAGCTTTGCAAAAGGAGATCTCTAAGCCTGGGCTTGGTTTTACTGAATTGCTCATCTCTCCCTTTTCCCTTCTTTTCCTCCAGGTCATGCTGCCAGTGCTGCTTCTCAGGCAAGTTCCCAGCCGGACTACACGATGGCTTGGGCAGAGTATTACAGACAGCAGGCTGCCTACTACGGGCAGACACTAGGGCAGGCTCAGGCCCACAGCCAGGTCTGTATTCGTGTTTCCTGAACCCCACTGCTCTTTCCTTTGGGGAACTGGGTACGTTGGCCTTGCCCTGGTGTGGGGACTCTGCTTTGGCTTCACGTGGCAAAGAGATTATTTTGTGGCTGAGGAATTGATCACAGAAGTGAGAAATTGCTCACTGCTCCCTGTCATGTTGTTTCAACGTCAGAGTCTTATTTCCCTGTACAGGGAAAGGACTGGGAAGTTATTTCTTTCTTCTGGGGACCATTCCTTGTAACCCTCAGGCTGTTTTGTGGCTTTGGGGAGTTAAAGGAATGATGGAGCCAGGCTGGTGAGGTAGCGCAACACCGGCACATCATGCGATCCAGGACTGTGCGTGCAGACTTTGCCTTTGCTATTGCAAGCTTTGTGCTAGGATAGGAGTTGTGCCTGGGGAGGGAGCACCCTGTCCTGAAAGGGAGTAGAAAACTGTTGAAAATAATTTGGATTAACCAGCTGCCAAGTAAAATCTCACCTCACCTGTCACTCAGACTGCCGGAGGGTTCTGTGGGATTTATCCTGATTGTACCCACGGGGCTTTCCCAAGCGCTGGGTTTGCAGGGTGAATGTCTTGGTATTCGGCAAAAAGTATGTGCAGAGCCCACGTATACCTTAGATCCGCCGCTTCTCCCCAGTGAATCATGTTTTTACTCTGGCTCCTCGGAGCAGAAGCTGGTCTGGATGCAGGCGGCGCGGGGAGCCAGCACCGTCCTCAGGCAACTGCAGCCTCCCTGCTGCTGCTCTCAGGCACCGCCGAGGTCGAGTGGGGCGAGCCGGGTGCAGGAATCGGCGCTTGCCGCAGGCACTGGCCAAGTGTGACCTAGAAGCAGTGATGAAAGGGAGTTCTCTTCATTCCTCTCTCAAAGTCTGGCCCTCTAGAGAAGAGAGATCTTGTTCGGTAAGAGGCACGAACCCCTGGAAGGAGAGCTCAGGGATAGCAGGCGGTAGGGCAGAGATCTCTTCGATAGCAGTTTGAAGCATCGGTTGAGGTCTATATCCTGCTCGGCTGGAACGGGAACGAGAGACCTGTCTGCGTCGGTGGAAGAGGGCTCGACAAGATTAAGAATTTGCTGCCGCTGAGTAACTTTTCCTTTTTTCCCCTCTCTAGGAGCAGTAGAACAAGGTCCTCGTGGCAATTTTTTTTTCCCCTTGGAATCATTGTGGAAGAAAACCTTTTTGTAACAGAGGTTTCTAGATTTGCAACATTTTGATGAAGACTTTTCTGTTTGTTTGTGAAACACTAGTTGTAGGATAATCTATACTGAACTTTTCTAAGAATCAGGAACAATTAGTAATGTACTAAACTTATGGACATGCTGGTAATTTTGTTTCCAAATTTGTAAAAAAAAAAACAAAACAAAAAACAAAAACAAACCTCCGGGATTCTTTTTGGAGAGAAGCCAGAGAATTTGCAGGCACCAAAACGCACCCCAGAGCTGTGACATTTCAACATGTGGGTTTTTGTGTGTGTTTTTTTTTCCTTTTAATTTTCGATCTTTTCTGTTGCAACAGAAAGAGTGGCTTGGAAGTCTTAGGTGGTATGTAACAAATCCTAAAAAGAAAAAAAAATTTTAAACAGTATTTAAATATTCTTAAATATGTAAATTCATTAAATGTTTTACTTCTAATTTCTTGTACTTTGGCTGTCTTTGATTTTATTGCCTTTTTTAAAAAACTGAACTATGATATGTATTGTAATTAATTATGTGAATTCTGTATTGAGACAATTACTGTTTTGCTGTCAGGCAAGTTATGGGCGGGGGGGCATTTTGTAGGGTTTGTATAATTTCTAGAGTCTAAAGGGGTAATATAAAAATGTGTTAATTTTTTTAGCAATACATTTTTTCATGTCTCCATTGCTAGTTGCATTTATGTATCTAAGACCTCCAAGCTTGTTTAAAAAAAAAAAAAAGAAAAAAAAAAGAAAAGCAAAAAAACTTTCCTCTATGCTCTCAGAAATATAAATACTGTTATTTTTAATATTAAAATGAATCTGCTATTAGTACCTTTAACAAACACTGTGGAACATAAAACCATATAAAAGGTAGTAACTATTTTTTAATTCCAAGGTGTTTTTTGCTTTTTCATTTCTTTTAAATATTTTCTTATCTAATATTTGTCAAATTACCTAGAGAAATAAATGAATCTAGTATTAACCACAGTATGAGCTAAATAATTTTGATTTAATAAAAGGGATAATATGATTTCCAATGTTTACTGTAGTGTTTCTTGTACAGATAACAGTGTATTTTTAAAGGAAAAACGGAATTGAAGCTATTTTTTCTTGCATTTTTAATTGCCCTGCGGGACATTCCGTTTTGAAATGTACTGAAGTTACTGTTCTTGGGTTCTTTCCTTATTTTTCCTTATGCTTGAAATGTCTAACTATAAAGAAACGCAATTGGATAATGTTGAGCATGGTGTTTAAAAAAAGAAAAGTGTTCTTTTTATTTGACTGACAGTTGCATTTTACACTCTATATAATAAAATTTCCACAAGATGGCTTGTGGATGAAGTATTTCCAGTCTGTTTGACTCCGTTCGCTCCCTCTCTGCTTGCCGAGGTCCCCGTGCAGCGAGTCCACGGTCCTCTCGCCTTCCTGCTTGCCCTGTGTCGTTTGGGAGGATCAGCAAAGTCAGCTTGAGCCTTAATTCCAGTGAAACTCCATTAATGTCACGTCGAAGTGTCTCTTGGCACCGTGTCACTGAGGATTTCCACAGTCAGGTGCTGTAATTGGAGCTGTTTGGGTCAGAAGATCTGTTTTAATAAAGGGAAGAAAACTTCCCGGTAAGCCAGAGGAGCATGGACCTACACCCATATAAACGTTTTATTACTCGCCCCTGGTTTTAATACTCTGAACTTTTTGCTCTTCCACAACTTTGTCTTTGTGGCTGAATCCATCCAGGACTCCCCTGCGAACAGGGCGGCTGGAGCAGCACTGGCCCGGGGCGGGCGAGGGGTGTGGGGGGACGCGGCTCCTGGCCCTTCTCTTTATTAGATACGTTAAGGAGCAGGAACTTGTAGTTGTATCCAGGCCAAGTTTGGCATTAACTCTAGCCCCTTCAGAGATCCCTTTCTTGTAAAATGTGAGGTTTGTGCTCCTCCAACCTAAAATAGCTCCATCCACCGCTCTGCAGGCAGCTGTAGGGCAGTTACGGGGAGGAGGGAGGGGGAGAGAGAGGAAAAGATCCCATCTGCAAAGCCGGGAGCGGGAGGCATGTTGAGAGCCGGAAGAAAAGGAGATGTAGCATCTCTAAATATACCTCCAGAGAATCAAGAGAGACATTGAAAGATGGGATAGTAAAAGCCACTTGGAAAGAGGGGAGAGGGGGGAAAAAATGGCTAGAGCAGGGCATAAAGGCTGCTGATGGGAATTGGGAGCGGGCATTACCGAGAAGACTTCCTTCTAATTCATCTTCCAAGCTCTGTGCCAAAACAGCATTTGGCATGGTTCACAGGGAGCAATTGTGTGATAATGAACCCTAAGGTGTCCCTTAATTGAAGACTGAGTATTACAGATTGTGCCAATAGTCGTAAATGGCACAGGATTGTGGGAGGATGCATTTTCTTAAATGTATCTGTAAGTACAGATTAGTGAGTCTCCCCAGTGAAATACCCATACTATAAATTATGGAAATATCTCTTTCTGATGCAACCTTTTATTGAGGGGGTGGGGCAGCAAAAGAAATAGTTTGCAAGCCTTTGAAATTTGGCCTGTCATTAAGATGGTGCCTGCAAAGCTGGGTTTTCATCAGCAGTCTGGTGTCCTGGAAGGCTAAAGTGCTTGAAACGTTCCCAAGTTCAGCAATTTGTTTTCCATTATTGCTGCCTGCTCGGGGCGGAGGGGCCGCAGCCATTAAACTTCTTTTCTGCTGTGGGTCCACGATGGGCTGGAGAGGGGCAGGGCAGGAGGCGAAGAGACGCCTTGGCACCTCACCAGGGGCTGGTGACCTCTGGGTTCCTCTGAACCCCGCTCCAGCCCTGCTGCCATCCTGGTCTCTGCCCAGGGGGTCCTGGGGATGGGTGTGATGGTCGATCCCACCCCAGGGCACCTCGTGTTTCGTTCTGGGGTCTGTAGGCAGCTCCTCGTGTCTCCCGGCTCAGGTGTGTTCTGCAGCCCAGAAGCTGCTGTGGTGCCTCAAGCCAAGTCTGTGGTCTCCAAGGGAGGAACCGAGTCTCCTGCTCAGCTCTAGGCAAGTTTAATCCCCAAACAGAGCGGATTAAGCGCTGGCTGCATTAGTTTTTGTGGCGGGGAGAAATGGGACACTACAAGGAGCAGGGCAGGTCCCCAAGGCACCGCGTAGGAGCCAGGACATGGGCCACGTTTGGGGCTTGGGGGTCCATGAACAGCAGTGGGGATGGTCCAGCCTTTTCCTCCTTGTTGGGGACCACCGGCGCGGGGCCGTGCCTGGGTGTTAATCCCAGGGTCAGCAGGGAGCTCCCGCAAGGAGACCTTCAGTTTGGGGAACGCTCTGCCTGCGGAGCGTGGTGTGTGGGGACGGAGGAACCGGAGTTATGGGCCATCCCAGGTGAGTGCCCCGGCGGGACGTCCCCAGCCCCAAACCCTCTCCGACTCGTGACGTCCCGCTCTTCCCTGTCTTCTACAAATCTTCCTTCAAGCACAGTCCCTTTCCTGAGCCATTGGTGGAGGCACACGATGGCTCCGCTCCATCGCACTTCCATTCAGCAGCGCATCTCTCACGGAAGGTGTGGACATCTCAGTCCCGTGGGACCTCCTGGGCTGTGCAGCACCCACCCCGCTCTTCGGGCACAGAGACTTATTTCTAAGTAGAAACTTATTGCGGTCCTTCTGCAAACCATTTCTGAGCAGCAGCTTGAAAAAGCACGTCACTAAAGCATCTCGTTGGGTTTACGATGACCCCGATGCTCTCCTGTGCTCTATATTCGGTGTGCCTGAACAGGCAAAGGCTATTTTGGGAGCAGAGGGGAGACTTGAAGATAGTCTAAAATACTTTCTTAAATTTTGCATGATTTGAGAATGAACTACATTATGGTCGTTGCAAGTTAAACCGATATGATTATTGAAAGAGACAAGCATGCATGGGACTTTTTTTTTTTTTTTCCTTCCCCAAGTATTAAATATTTAATTGCATTAGAGCAACAGTATATTTACAGTAAGCTGGGTGGGTGACGGACGGCGTGGTCGGAGGAAGAGCTCGTGGTATTTAACTTGAGGCTTTTTGACACGCTGTGGATGTTTGTGAGGTCCCGCCTGTGCTGCTGCTCCTCCTGCAAACCCCCTTGGCTCATCTCACTCTCGGGGGGGATTTTTGGGGCTGTTGGGGCTCGTAGGGTTGTGGCGCGGGGCGAGGAATGGGGATCTCATGGTGACAGATTGTTCCTGTGCAGATAAAGGTGTTGGTGTACCCTGTCAAGCAGCACACGGGTATTTTATTCTGTGCAAGGAGCTTTTTAGCCTTCATTTGGCCAGTTTGGAGGTTTTTTTCCCTGGATTTGCTGTGAGTAGCAGCGGTGCAGGATGCCCGTTGCAGCCGGGGCATTTCTCTGCCCTCTTAGAGCTGGAAAAGACACAAAGGGAATTTCCCGCAACTTTTCATGCCGGAAATCAGCAGAAACTGGGCACTAGAAAACTGCTTACAGGAGGGACACTGGAATTAGGTGACGTGAGGATGAGTTGAAACAGCCACAGCCTCCTGGTCTATTGACGAGAGGGGCCAGCAGCCCCTGGAGCCGAGGGCAGCGAGCGGGTGGGCACCGAGCCCCCATCCTTGTCTCAGCATCACCTCAGCGGGTGCTGGAGATGGAGGAGGATGATGGGGAGGGACCAGCCACCCCTGAGACAAGGGGAACAGGGTGTCCAGGTCCCCCCTGTCACCTCCCTCCAGGTCTGGGCCACCTGGTTTGAGGCAGGTGACCCAAAAGAGCATCCCTGGGTTTGATGTGGGGCAGGTACCAACAGCTCCCCCCCCCCC